>CM053793.1:228322949-228565449 GCA_028749045.1 Cupressus sempervirens
CCTTAAAGAGAAGGAAAGAAATTCCCATTGTAGAGAATGACACAAAATACAAAGAGATTGACACTGCCAAGCTATTTTCCAATGGAGACTCCAATGAATTTGATGCAACAATTGTAGATCTAATGGAAAAGAAAAGAGTACAAGCTGAGGAGATCAGAAATCTCGAGCTAGAACAAGAATCTCGAGCCATGATGCTATGTGAGGTAACTAAACAAAAGAAGAGAGCCATAGAAGACAAGACCATGATTGAAGAAGAAAAAAGAACTCTAGCAAATAGAATAGAAGAGAAATCAATAGAGATAACCAGAATCTCCAACAAACAATTGGATACCCTAAGCTAGATGATGAATACTCATCATGATTTGAATGTCAAATACATTGAGATAACAACATTGAATTTACAGAATGAACAACTGCAAAATGACTTAAGAAGAGAAAGATAGATTGCTAAAAGTTTCAACAAGCCAAATGAAGCCATCAAGTACTTTGAGCAATTACTAAGATCCCCAAGATCCAACATTGATACATCAGGATTCGGTTATACAAGCACTAGAGAAGGAAAATCATCCAAAGTTACTAAAGAAAGGAATAAAAAAGGTAAGAACTCCAAACCCTCTTGTCATTATTGTAGTAAGAAAAGACATATTGCTAATGTGTACAGGAGCAAGAATCAACATGTCAAGCCTAAGAATATGACTCACTATCATAAGTGCAAAAAATAAGGCCATCAGGCATATGAATGCAGAGTTAGAACTATGAATGCATCAAGATTTGAAGGTTACTACTCCAATTGTTAGAAATATGGACATAGAGCCTTTGAATGTAGATCTAAATCCATGTGGTCATCAAACAAGTCAGCAAAGGAAAGAAGTTATGGACACTTTTATATTCGAGATTACAACACAAGACAAAGCTGTCATTATTGTCAAGAATATGGACATATCCCTAAGAATTGCATTACGACACACTCCAGTGGTAATTACAATAGATGGTTAAGTCAAACAACATGTTTTAGCTATTTGAAGACTGGTTATATTAGTAATCATTGTCCAACTAGGTCAAAGGCACCCAATTGTGAGTGTGAAAAAGGAAATAGCAAAGAAAATGTTGAACACATCAGAGGTGAGATGAACAAGACATGAAAAAATAGAGATGGATGCAGTACATCAAATAGAGTAGAGATCACTTCATTTAATAGGTCAAGTGGTCACACCTCATCAAACTAAGCAAAAAAAAGGTATAAGGGACTAATACTCAAAAATTTGTTCAAGGTATTCACAAAGATCTTAGCAATGATTTTACACATGCTCTCCAAGATTTCTAAGGTATTTATTATAAGCCAAGCTATGCAGGTTGTATTTGCATAAACCCTAGTTTGTCAAATGACATCTAGCTTGAGGAATGTAGAAGGGAAAGAGGTTTTAAATGTTTAGCTAGTTAGCAACTACGTCAAACAACCTATATTAAAAGCCATTCCTAACATAACATATAAGCAATACCCCTTAGGTTCAATTTCCATGATTCTGCCCAAATTTATTATGATCCAAGATGTCAGAAAATGCTACAATTGTAAGATAGTAGGAATAGGTAATATGGAAATCAGAGAAGCCTACAAAAAACTTAGTGAAAATAGTGTTCTTAAGGAATAGTTAAAAATAGTTGAAAGGAAGGGTTTGACACATGCCCTAGATTTTACCATAGTCTTCCAAATAGAATGGATTAAGATAGTATTGAGCCAAGTATATGACAAATCCTTGTGGCTAGAAGATGGACCAATTAAAATTTCAAAGAGAATAGTTCATGGGGTAAGTGACTACCCAACCCTAGATCAGCCTAAGACTCTGTGAAGTGACTCCAAAGAAGTTATAGAGAAACATACAGGAGCAAAATGGAGTAAATGAGGAATGACAATAGAAACTATCACTAACCCACTACTCGACTTTTCCATTAGGGTAGTTTCATACAAATTTTACCAATCTAGTAGGTTGAATAGTGTACCCTATATTTTAGTAAATGTGGGCTACAAAATTGTGAAGAAAGATCATACCTATGATCTAGCTGAGCTTCAATTGCAACAATTGATGGACAACCTTGGAGCCAGTAGGAAAACCAAGAGTGCATAGTGAAAATTTGGATCATTACTTGTATGTATATTCTTTTATGTTCAGAATCTTTTTCCCTCCTTTGGCAAGGTAAGCTGGAAAAAAAATAGATCCATAGTAGTTCAAATCAATGATTACATTGAGAAAATGAGAGAAAATTTTGAAAAATTGATGACAAGCTACTTCGAGGACTTCAAAAATCCAATGAAGCAAAGAATGAGAATACCTATTTCATTGATTGAGAAACATTATAATGATGTATGTTTCCTAGTTGATGCTGATTACACCTTCATATAGGCTTCCATACCAAGAGTTAGATGGTTAAGACCACTTGGTTATGAAATTAATGTTGATGAAGCATTTGCAAAAATTACAACACTCCTAGAAGAGGAGATTGATAAAAGGCCAAAAATATTTGGGAATTATGATGTAATGAAGTCAAAGATTGAGATGGAGTTAAAAATTGTCTCCACATTGAAAAAGAAAGATAAGCTCGTAAAGAAGCTTAAGGCTAAATTTGGTGAAGGAGCATGTGAAGAAGAAGAGGAAGAGGATGAAGAGGATTAAGAGAAAGAGCAAGAACAAATCCAAGAACCTCTTGCATTAACCCAAGGCTTGGGAGAGGAGAAGGATGAAGAAGACATAAAAGATGCCAAGAAACAAGAAGTTGAGGAAGCACTAGCACATGCTGAGCCAAAGAAGAGAAAGGATTAGGTACAACTATGGCTAGGACCAAGGCAAAGAAGATTACAAAACCAAGCCCAACCAAGCCTACAACCCCTACCACTAGACCCAATACACATGCAAGAATTGAAAAGGATAAAGAAAAGATTAAGGCTATAGAACAAGGAGGCCAAGTCTAGAAGAAATAGAGAAGAAAGTATATTGCACACCCTCATTCAGATGATGAAAGAACTAAACTAGAAGACACAAGCCAATTCAGATTGGTATGTCACAAACCACTGTCTAATGTTGAAAATATCTATGAAAATGTTAGAAATAATGTAGACTTATTTGGTTTGAAAAATATTGATTTTGAAAAACTTGGAAGAGAAGAAAATAATTTAGTAGAAGAAGTAGTATATGCAATTATGTCCAAATTCAAGAACACTCCACTTAAATTTGACAACACTTTACCAAAGGGTCTATATGACATTGTTGAACAAAAGTGGCATTATTGCTTAAACTTGCAGAAAGAAATAAAAGAATCAACATTAGCCTAAGTAATGCTAGAATTGACAAAAGGGAAGATTACTAGGGAAAACAAGAAATATGGAGGAAGGTTTGCACCTAATTATAGAGCCTTCAACATTCTTCAGAATAACATTGAACATGTTGTAAAGAAATCCACCCAAATGTGGAAATTGATTTATGGATTGACAACTGTGAAGAAAGGAGAAGACGATCCCTTTGAGGGTAGAAATGATGATGATGATGATGATGATGACAAAGAAAAAGATAATACTGTTGAGGAGGAAACACAAAAGAAAGATGATGACATAGCTACAACTGATCAACAGTAAGAAGAATAGAGTGTGCAAGACACACAAATGTTAAGTGTCATCCCTCCATATAACACTATTGTAAGTATATAAATTGTAATTGTTATGGATGTTCCTGATATTTCAGCTCAGAACATCAATCCTTTAATTGCAGAAGATTTGAAAAAGATACTATACCAATCTACAATACAAACAAGGTTATGTGAAAACCTAGTGTTGGTTTGTGTATATGAATGTCAAAAGGAAGTAGCTAATATAACAAGGAACAAGGTGAATTTAAAAGAACCACCTTCTACCATCCCTTTCATTAGTAGTGATCAACCTTTGATTCAAACATCAGTAAACAGATCTACACTTGTTGACACAAGTGTTAAAGTTGATTTAGTTGAGTAGATATAGACAAAAAATGACCAATCTAATGCACAAACACAAGATGCAAGTCAAATCATTATGGTTGACAAGAGAAGAATTGAAGAGAGTAAGGATACACTAAAGGAAAAGGAGCAAGAGGCCATTCAAGCATTGGTAACTTTACCAACATTTGACACATCTCCTACAAAAATTCTTTAGAAGCTAAGCATGGAAGCTACACCACTACAAATCTTAGCACTAGGCTCAAGCTCTTCAAAAGTGGATAAGGTAATTAACTATGGTGACATCACTTTGGATGAAGAGATAATTATTCCTAAGTATGATTATGATTGTCATGCCCTAAATATAGGGAAAAAACACACAATTTTTTTTTTTTTTAAAGATTAATTAAACTACTAAGTTCAATAACAGGTTTTGCTAAAGTTTGCTATGTTTGATTCACAAGTTAAACTATGCTATGTTTCAATCTAGATATATGTTCCCCTAACATTACCTTAAGACTACATCTTAATTTATAACCAATGTGTGGGGTCCACTCATTAAATTTAAACATTCATTATTAAATAGATTTTGATATTTATTTCTCATTACATAAATTTTAAAATAATATATTATTTGTCATTTACTTTACAATAACCCCTACAAAAACCAACCACTCACTAAATCTACTAGAACATATAATTTACAACTAATTTAAAACCTATTATCATTTAACCATTAAAACATCAATTAAGCAAAATAATATAATTAACTTATTTGAATAATGATTTAAATAATGTAAACTTAATTATTCAAAACATTGAAATAGAAATAACTCACTTACTAAAGCATCACATCTATCATACAAATAATTTAGAACTTATTTAAACTTAACACAACAAAACATCTTTTAATTTACTATATTCATATGAATTTTAATAAATATTAATCCCTAAAAAAAAATTCCACATTAATCAAAACCAATTCGTTGTCTTTATACTTACTACATAACTAATTAAAAATATATAAAACAATAATTATATAAAACTTAGATTAAACTAAATACTAAATAATACAACTAACTAAAACCTAATAACTAACTTACTGTACTAATACAACTAATCCTAACTAACACATAACTCTAATTACTATCTCCTAAAATAATATTAATATTTAAAACAATACTATCTACACTTAATTAATATTAAAATCTAAATTAACAAATACTAACTACAAATTTATTAACCCCTAACATCCACTAACCCCTAGTCCTTACTGACATCTAACCCCTAACTTAACCCCAACCTACTACAAAAATTTCCCATCTCCCAACTAATTCCTCCAACCACCAAGGTGCTTCCCAAGGTTGTGGCATGTTGTCCAAGAAAGTCAAAAATGCTGACCCTCCCCTTTGTCTTGCATGCCCACCCAAGGAGACAATAAGGAGTAAGGGTGCTAGTCAAGTCAAAGAGGTGGCCAAAGCTTAGAAATTAAATAATCTTTTTTTTTTGAAACCATTACTTCCCTTCCCTCCATATTCCAACTTGGTGTCCAAGGAGTTGTATTAATGGACATAGATATGTGGGATTTCCCATGCACTTGAATACATGGGTGCAAGTGGGAAGTGGATAGGTGAAGACTAAGGAGAAAGGGGGGGGTAGTAAGTGTTTAAAGTTTGTTAGGTAGAAACTTAGGATAGGCTTAAGATAGTTAAGATATTTATTACATGTATTGATAAATTTTATTTTATTTTTTCTTTTCTTTTTATTTAAATATATAATATTAAAATAAGTTCAAATAAGGATATTTAGGGAATCTTTATGTTATGCTCTATTCCAAAAAGGGGGAATTATTTTTCTTTCTCATACAAAAGGTAGAGAAGTAATTTGTTCCAAGGATGAACAATTTTCTGAAGCCTTATATTTTTTTTTCTAAGTGTAGATTTTCAAATTTATCAAATTAGCCAAGGGGGATATATATATATATATATATATATATATTTTTTTTTTTTCTAAGTTGATTATAGGATTAAATGTAATACTTGAGTGTTCAAGTTGAAATATTTAACTTCCTAATACTCACGAAAATTACTTAATGATTGGTCAATCAGACAACAAATTTTCTTTAACATATTTTGAATCTTAAATTGCATAATTATATATCATCATTTTATCTAATTAACCTTAATCAAATGAATATGATTTCAAAACATAATAATGTAGTAGGAAGGGCAAAACATCATTTTATCTATTTTTTGAAACACACATTTATATAAGTTGAACTACAAGTAAAATCATATGAAAGCATGTTACTTAGTTTTTTTATTATCAATATACATGGACCAGCAACTTCTCATTTAATTTATTGAACCAACTGATTCAAAGGTTCGACTGGGAAAGAATGAGAAAGAAAACCTAACATTTTGGCCATTTCAACAAAGAGTCTAATACTAACATTTTTACACAGGATTACTATCTCGAGGAGAAATATCCCAACATATTTGAATTTAAATAACAATGCTAAATTTCCTACTTAGCTCCACAATAGGGTAGTCATTACAAAATCTGCAACACATTGAAGTATTTATGGAGAGAACGAAACTGACCAAGAGACAAACAATTCAACCTGAAGACAAAACAAACATTTACTCCATCTAGGTTTGCACAGTAGGTTTTTCATTGAACTAGACTACGGAGAAGGTGGATTTTTCCAATAGGAGATGTCGATCACAATACCATAATAGGTGCCCTTTTAGGGCTATAATCACAAGAACTTTTGTTCTTCCATTTCTTAAATTCCAAAACTCAAAACATGGTTTGTGTTAATGAGTAGGGGCCCATAACACCCTACTCTCTCTCGCTCCTCATCCTGAGGAGGGAATCTACACTATCAAAGTCCAACTAAAGACCTCCTCTTGTACATGGCCACTTTTTCCCTATTTGAGGGTGAGTAATGCCAATACAATCCATACAATCCCTTTGAAAATTAAATGCAAAAATACTAGGGAAAAATATTTAAAGAAAACCCATTTCAATCCCTCACATTTGACCTAATTGTCCATCACGTACATATGCAACATGTCCTCCAATACCTAACTCACTCAATTGGTCTGACTATTGGTCTAAGGATGGTACACTATACTAAAATTGAGCCTAGTGCCTAATGTTTCCTGCAACTCTCTTCAAAAGGATGAAGGTAACAATGAGTCTCTATTAGAGATGATCCTACAAGGAATGCCATGAAGTTTGACAATGTCTCACAAAAATACCTGAGTTATGTCTCATGTTGTGTATGTAGTATGTATGGGTGAGATGTGGGCAACCTTGGTCAACATGTCCACTATCACAAAAATGGAATCATGATAGTGAGAAGACATGGGGAGACCAATAATAAAATCCATAGATATAGCATCCCACTTCTACTCTACAATCTCATGAGGCTGAAGAAGACCACTGGAATGAAAGTGCTCTGCCTTCACCCTCTAACTCTTGAGGCATCTCAAAACAATGCTAGGAATTTGCATTCTCATGCCTGGCTAGTGAAATAATTTCTCTAGATCTACATGTAACTCCTTAACACCGGGGTGCACTACATAAGGTGCTCTATGAGCCTCAAGTACAATGAGCTCATACAATCCCCCAATAGAAGGTACATACATATGTCCTTTGTGATGCAAAAGTTCATCAGACTCTAAGGAATACTTCCCTTCCAAGGGTCTCTGAGAATGTACCAATTGACTAACTTCTACATAAAGCTCATCTGCTAGTAAATGATGTAGTATCTGCTCTCTGAAATTGGTGCAAGTAGTCATAGATGAAACCTCATGATGCCTTCTACTTAAGGCATCTACAACCACATTCTCCTTTCCCTTGATGTAATGAAAATCAAAATTTTACTCACAAAGGAACTCCATCCACCTTCTTTGTCTAGCATTAAGGTTTGACTATGTAAATATGTACTACAAGCTTTGGTGGTCAGAATGAAGTTCAAATCTATGACCTAGAAGGAAGTGTCACCACCTCACTAAAGCATGAACTACTACTACAAGCTCTAGGTTGTGAGTAGGGTAATTGAGTTCATGAGTCTTCAACTTCCTAGACTCAAAGGAAATAGGTCATGCCTCCTACATAAGGACTACCCCTATACCATCCAAAGATGCATCTATGCACACCAAAAATTTTGTAGAAGGATCTAGCACTACTAGGATTGGTGCACTCATGAGGGCTCTCTTGAGCTCTATCACACTTCTCTATCCAATTTTACTTCTTCCCCTTTTTTTGAAGAGATGTGATTGGGTGTACCAATCTAGAGAATCCTACAATAAAGTGTCAGTAATATCCTGCTAGTCCCATAAAGCTCCTCACTTCAGTGACACTGGTGGGTGCTAGCTAATCCATGATGGCCCTAATCTTTGATGGGTCTATTGAGACTCTATCGCCTAATATGACATGACCCAAATAATATATCTTAGGTCTATAGAATGCACACTTCGACAAGCTACTATACAACTAATTCTCTCTCAACTTCTGTAACACTTGTCTTAGGTGCTCTTCATGCTCATTCTTGTTACAAGAATAAATCAAGATGTCATCAAGGAACACAACCACAAACTTATCCAAAAATGTATAGAATACTACATTCATGAGGCTCATGAATACAACTAGAGAATTTTTAAGGCCAAATGGTAGCACAGTGAACTCATAGTGACCATACCTTGTACAAAATGCAATCTTAGGGATATCACTATCCACAATTCTTAGCTGATGATAACCTGAATTTAGATCAATCTTTGAAAATACTTGAGCACCCTATAATTTATTGAAGAGATCATTAATCCTAGGAAGTGATTATTATTTCTTGATGGTTACTTTATTCAACTATTGATAATCAATACATAGCCTAAGTGATTTATCCTTCTTCTTTACAAAGATCACTAGTGCACCCCAAGGTGACAAACTAGGTCGAATATGCCCTTTATCCAAGAGTTCCTCCAACTAAGTCTTTAGCTCACTAAGCTAATGAGTAGTTATCCTATATGGTGCTCTTGATATTTTCTTGGCTCCTGGCACAAGATCTATGTGAAAGTCCACTACTCTAGGTGGAGATATACTAGGGAGCTTTAAAGGAAACACATATAAAAACTTCTAAAGGATTGGAAAATAATCAAGAGATGGCTCTCCCTCTAAATCTTCCTCTCTATCACTAATGGTGATAATGAACAACTGACATCCCTTTTGCATACACTACCTAAATTTCATAGTATAAATCATATGAAGGGATACTAGTCTCTTTACTCTGAAGATCACTCTAGAGATCCCATACTCATCCACACATTCTACCCTCTTCTATCAAGAATCCATCTTGGTGTTGTGGGTATAAATCCAATCCATGCCAAGGACAACATCACAAGAACCTAGAGGGGTAATGCATAGATTAGGCATTGTGGTCATGTCTCCAATATGAATCTGGAAATTATTCACCATGGAACTAGCTGGCACTTTAGCTCCTAAGGCTAACTCTACTTCCTAACTGACATCATTTCTAACTGCAACTAGCCTGCAACACTCCATTACATATGGAGATATAAAAGAGTTAGTAGCTCCAAAATCAAATAAAATAGCAACCATTCTACCCTATATTATACCTATAGCTTGGATAACTATGGCTTGATGCTCAGCTTGGTGGTTTTCAACCACTACAAAAACTCTATGGGATCTACCCATATCACCAATTGTCAGCTCTAAAATAGCCCCTCTTTGACCACCAAATGATTGTCCCTGCAGAAATTCTCTAGCTATATGACCCATGCCAATACAAGTGTAGCACACTCCTCATGTATAAGATTGTACACCCTGTGATATGGACTATTGTGGGCCTCCTAATCTACTAGATCCATTGTATCCAACCATGGAAGACTGTTGATCTTCGTTGACTATGATTGTGGGTCTTGTACCTTTTGATCCTATTTGGGACCTTGTGACTACCACTACTTGGGCTTGGAACCATGATAACCCTATGAGGGTTTTTTTTTCCGCTACTATGATTTTTGCTATTGAGATTGTTGGTCCTTAGAGGACCCTACTGTATAGTTCTGATTCCCCTTCCAAGGGCGTTTCTACTAGGTAGAGTTTGGGTTCTGAGAATGATCTTGTGACTTCTATCTACCCCAACTATCCTCAACAACTAATGCTATCTCCACTACCTATATGAAGATGGTAGGGAAGGCCAAACAAACAAAACCCTAGAGTGAGAAATTAAGGCCCATGATGAAGTGATTTACTCATAGTTTCTTCTCCTTCATGTATTCAACATATGGAATGAGCTCAAGAAACTTGGTCTCATACTGAGCTACTGTGAGGCTCCTCTAATGTAGAGAATGAAATTCCTCTATCTACTTTTGTTTGAAGTGCTCGGATAGGTACCTCTCTCGAAATCTAAGCAAGAATGACTCCAATGTGAGGGTATCCATCCTCACTCCTATAATGTCCTCCTAATGCCACCAATTGGAGGCATCTCCCCTTAGCTAATGTACTACTAGACATGCCTTTAGATTACTTCCATAATTAAATAATCCAAAGCACACTATAAACTTTGTAACCAGGCCTCTGCTACTATTTCGTTAGTGGAGCTAGTATAGTATGTGGATGCAGTCATATTATCTCCCTGATCTCATCTCCTACATGTCTAGGAGGTCTATCGAGTGGTGGTCCTCTCTGATGTATTGACTGAACCTCATGCTCTCCCTACCCATCAACCTACCTCGATGGGGGCCTCCTACCCTTCTCTTTACCACTAGGCCCACCTCCTCTAGGTCCTTCTGCTTCCTTTTTGGGAATCTATTGCTCTCATTGAACTATGGGTGGTAGCCTTTACTGGACTACTCCAATCAGTGTCTAGAGGGCATCCAAAATATCTTGATTTCATTTCAGTGGTGGTGGAGGTGGTGGTGGTGGTGGAGGTGGAGGTGGTGGTGGTCCATCCTCCTATTTTTCTCTACCACCTCTCACCCTATGACCTCTACCTTGTCGATTGATTCATGTAATGGGAGGCATCCTAAAAGATTTAAAGTTTAGATTAAGTTGAAGCATAATGGTTTTAGGTTCCTAGTGTTGAAACATGGGCTCTGATACCAAAATGTCATGCACAAAATACGAGGCAAAAACTAGTGCAATTTTTTTTTTAAAAGATAAATTAAACTACTAAGTTCAATAAGTGGTTTTGATAAAGTCTACTATGTTTGATTCACAAGTTAAACTATGGTATGTTTCAATGCAAATATATGCTCCCCTAACATTACCTTAAGACTACATCTCAGTTTATAACCAACATGTGGGGTCCACTCATTAAATTTAAATATTCATTATTAAATTAATTTTGACATTTGTTTCACATTAAATAAATTTTAAAACAATATATTATTTTTCATTTACTTTACAATAACCCCTATGAAAACCAACCACTCACTAAATCTACTAGAAAACATAATTTACAACAAATTTAAAACCTATTAACATTTAACCGTTAAAACATCAATTAAGGAAAATAATATAATTAACTTATTTGAATAATGATTTAAATAATGTAAATCTAATTATTCGAAACATTGAAATAGAAAGAAATCACTTACTAAAGCATCACATCTATCATACAAATAATTTAAACTTTATTTAAACTTAAAACAACAAAACATCTTTTAATTTACTATATTCATGTTGGTGTTTTAAAAATGAACTTAAAACTATTAAGCAGCAAAATGCTTAATACCAAGTTAACATTACTCACACAATCTAAAGACCAGCCAATTCTTATTAACAATTGTATGGGCAAATCTTTTGGGCCCAACTTCAACAAAACCAAGGGTGGTTTTCTACTCTTTTGGCTCTGCAAAGCTAGGGTGGGTGTGCCCAGGGATGATTCACAACTAGGAAAGACTATATGAGGATTATTTTAGTTTCATTCTAATTCTCATCTCAAAATCCTCAAATACATACATAATTCATGAAAATTTGCTAAATACATCCCATATAACAGATATGGCCAAAAATTCTTCTATAGATCTACAGATGCTCTCAACAATAGTGGCTAACTGAAGCTAGAACATTCCATGCAGACAAGTACTGGCCAGCCTTTGAAGATCTACAGGAAATAAAAGTAAAATTTGATTTGATGCTACATTTTGATAACCATTCATGATATATTTCTCCTTCAGGTGAATCAATTTGATCAGTGCTTAATCCATTGGGGTTCAGAGTCTATAGCAAATTCTTAGATCTAATTTGTTGCCTTACAACAAACTGTATCCATAATTCTTATCAGAATTTATCATTCAAAACTCTTTTCCATTACTAAAGAAACCTTATCACACTCACCAAAGGTTTTATTTAATCCATTGAATTAATAGTAGTGATAAATAGATATACAACCTAACTGGATTGCATTTAATTGCACAAGCCTTTACTTATACAATATCAAGATAACCAAGTAATAAAAAGGAGACAAGATTCAAAAAGGAATGATATGGGGACAGTTCACAATTTGTATTTATTTTCTTTAAAAATTGTATACCATTTACGATAGACTCAGAATGACCTTCAGAAAGAAACATAACTCACTCTATATTCATGTATTCTCAGAGAATTGATAGAGAAAATACATCATAAACTTGCTTTCAAAAATTTGGACCAAAGATAGAATAAGCATATTACTTAGAAAAAATAGAATTCAGACCATTCTTTAGCCTTGGAATCTCACTTAAATAGTGTGAGATGCAATAAGCTTCAGGCTAAAAGAAAGCGACAGGTGTCTTCTAAAAGATACTGACATACATCTATCATAAAAGACAAAAGAAAATAACAAAAAGGCTATTACATCGAACATTCCTTGGTGGGTCCCTTTCTATTATGCTTCTCAAATGTTGAGACAAGAAAATATGATCTGATTCTTCAATTATTCTTCATCCTCAGAGTAAATAGCCATTAGGTTTGAAAGTGATGTATCATCTTCAATTACCTACAAACTTACTTTAATCTAGGGATTTTCCATGTCTTCATTATTAACTATGAGGGTAACTTTTACTTTTGTATCTTCCTCCTCATCATCTTCTAAAATTTGTACTAAGAACGGATTTTTCCATTCATTATAAGTAGCATCATCTAGCCAATCAAAATTTAGAGCCTCTCTTTGTATAATTACTAAAGAATTTGCCAATTCCTCTAAATCATCAAGCTCTTTTCTGATGGCATTATAAAATAACTGTATCTTTACCAACTCTTCATTTGTCCTTGCCCAAAATTAGTGACCAGTTTCACTCATGATGTTCTTCATCCTTTCATAAAATATTTCATCCAACTCTTTTTTCCACTTTTCCTTTTCCTTTATTGTGTCAACAGATTCTAAAGCACAAGGAAATAAAATGAAATTTTCAGCAATATACTTGGAAAAACAATGTGTTAATCTTTTTTGCAAAGAATCCCTTTACCATCAAAATCTTCTAGCTTGTTTAATAAATAAAAAAATTTCTCTACTTGATGACAAGGCATTTGGATGGCAGATATACACATGAATGTGATATCATTATTTCTCTCCCTCCATTTATGTGCCAGAGGAGTCAATTTAACCTCATCTCCATTCAACTCATCCATGAGGGTTGTAGTTCTTGTCAACTGATCAAAGAAGGTTGACCATTGTATTTTATCCCTTAAATAAATCACACCCTACTTTAATTTTCCTTCATATTGATTCTTTAATTCTACCTGCAACTCATGTAGTTTGGTTTTTTCTTCTTCAAAGTCCTCTATAGTATAGAATTGAGGCCTTTCAGGGGTATCTAGTATTTCAACAATAGGGGTTGTTTTAACAAATGACTGTGGAGGATATGCAATTCTAGTTGCATTGGATTCTCCCACCTTTCTCTTCCCAAGTATCTTCTCCATTTGAGACACCTAATTCTCCAAGTTTTGTATGCAAGTGCCCCTCTATTCATATGCCTTCAGCACTTCTTCAAATCTAGCATTTAGCTGAGAAAATTTATCTTCTTCCTGGCCAGATACCACACCGCCAAATTTTAGCATTTCTAAAGCCATTCCCATTATCTGTTTACTACCAACCTCACCAGCCTTGTATACTATTAATGCACTAGTATGTTCTACAGTAGAGATTTCATGCATCCTAGTTTTATCTCTTTTCTCAATTGACCAAATTACAAGGGCTTGGTGATCTTCACTAAATTTGACTCCTCTATGAGCCTGTAATATCTCTTCTTCAGTTTGTAACTGGACATCCTTTTGTTTTCTTACTGAATCAAAAACCATAACATTCACTATATCCCATTTAGGTAAGATAAGGACTCCTAATTGTTTAACTAATTTCCTCCCGGCCTCAGGTGTGAATTGGGAAAAATCATTCAAAAATTTAGATTTTACCTCTTCTTTAATAAGAGAGTCTGGTTTATCTGGTTGCTCTGTTTTTATTTTTTCAAAAGTATTTTTAAAATTGCCTGTATTCAATCTCCACAAAAATTGTGCAAATGCTCTAGATTTTACAAAATTTTCATCATTTACAAACCTCTCAGAGGCTTGGGCAACTATAGGATCAATTTCCTTACCTTTATAGTCAGCAACAGTAAGCTCCAAGGAAGGTGCAAGGGGTTCCTTTGGTTCCCCAATCTCTAGATCTATGTAAGTAACAATTATATCCCCTTCTCCACCAATTTGCCTTAATTGTTCCCCTAAAGATGCTTCATCATCTATCCTGATTGGGGATTGGCTCGGGGAGTATTGTTCTAGCTGAGAAGAAGAAAATCCCTATTCTAAGTTCTACCTTTTTTGAGCACTAGTTGTAGATGGACTTCCTGGTCTTTTTCCTTGATGAAGAGGACCCTGTTGCACACTCTAAATCATTACATAACCTGACCTTTTCTGCAAGTTATATTGGCCAGGAGCTACTATGTTTTTACTATTGATTCTTTTCTGCACTTCTGCAACCTTGTCTGGGTATGCCCTAACATATGTAGCCCTTTTTTAATTCATAGCCTATGTTATCTCAGCAAAATTATTCATCAAGGCATGCATCTTGGCTCCCCAGTATTTCTTTTCTTTCAATGGGTCATAGTGGGGATCAAAAGCATTAAAGAATTCTAGAGTTTTGCTAAACACCATCCACTTTTCCTTTCTCAATTCTTGTTCTTGTAAGGTGAAACTTTTTCTAATCACATCTTCAGGATAGTAGACTTGTTGGACCATGCAAGAAGCTTTTATTCTCTCCCTGAAGATATCATAAAAAGCTTTAGGACCAATAAATCTAGCATGAGATTCTACCATGTAATATTTGTCTAAAAACAAGTTCAGATGTTTCCAACCTTTCCTTACCAAAACAAAATCATGGGCCATAGTGACAATTGGAAAAAATGTGCCCTTCCTAGTCAACTCCCTCTCATCTATGGTACCTATGTGCCCTTCCCAAAAAACCATACACTCTTATCACTACTGAAACATTGTAAGGAATTATATGCCCCAAGTTATGACTGACAAGTAGCCCTTTAGCGTGGTCCTTGGGTCGGACCAATTCTAACAATGCTTGTGGGATTCTAGGGCTATCTCCTCTTAAAAGCAATCTAAGCTTTGATGCAAAATACCTATCAAACCTCACATAACTGGCACCTATGGCCTCTGAGGTCGTATCTACACTCCACAACTATACTGGATTCTTCTCCCCCTCCTTGGTTGTTTCCAATTCCATACCTGTGGAGAAAAATGTAAATCCCTTGTACAAGCACACATGCATAAGCAATGAATACCAACAGAATGGTTTATCTACTTTTCCCTTCGCTATCGCAACCAAACTATTGTGAATTTCTCTTGCGAGAAATGTTGCAAAATATAGAATAGAGCTCATTCCAAATTGAAGATTTTGTGCCATGATGAGGACAATTGAGCCTAGAATTTGTTCTGCCTCATCTATTCCAAAAATCTTACAAAGAGAAACATATAATGCCTTAGCCCTAATGTTAAAATGTCTTTTTAATAGTGGCTTTGGGGTGCTGATAGTAATTATAGACAAATTACCAACCTTGGCAGCATGCTCCTGTAGTGGCCCTCTTTTCAAGTAGGTTTTTTGTGCATTATACCTTTCTTGTAGGTTATCCATGTCAATGGTTTCATGCATAGCATGGTTAGGGTTAACATTGAAAACTTCTCTAATCAGTTCAGGGCAGACCATAAAAAGGTTTACTCCAACATGAATTTTTATCCACCCTGTAATTGGGTCATACTTCTTGGCCAAATCCATTAATAAATCACTGTCAAAGAAAATTGTAGGGATTGTCAACTTTCCAATATCAAACTCCCCGACATTACTCAGAGGAGTATCCAATTTTTGCTCTGAAAACCACTTTCTGAATAATTCAAAACCTCCCATGGATACCTGAGCATCTTGTACCCAATTGGCCTTGTCATAAAAACCCTCTGCTACAACTACTCTAGGGTTTTTAGGAATCAACTCCCTCCCCTTAGTTATCTCATGTACTGATAAAGGAAATTGTTCCAAAAAATCATCATCCACACCCCTTTTTGAATATTCAGTTTCCACAAAAAAATCCTTTCATGGAGGCATCTTTAAGAGCTCAGAATCTTTAAAATAGTAAAAATTTTATTTCTACTAGTTACAGATCACTTACCCGCCAGATTTTCCCTCCTTTCTCTGTAGTTTTTTCTATGAATTATGCTAGAACCCTTGAAAAATTTCATGCCCTAGCTTTGGAAATCCTCTTGCACTGAGAAAATCTATAACTATGCTTCAATAATGGAAAATTCGCATGCTATATCAAAGTATTTAGGTCACACGAAGGAAACTCTGTATCATATTTATTTCTACAACCACTACTTTCATGTTGTATCTTTAATTTGAATTCTACCTGTTGATCTCCCTTTGATCGAATGGTTTTGTTTCAAAAATAGAAAGTCTCTTAAAACTCTGGGATCTCTGCCCACACATCAAAAGCCCGCTTGCCCGCATTATTTAAAGACCTCGCATTTTAAAAATGTGAGAATGCGGGCACCGTTAATCTTACCCTAATCAACGGTGAATCAAGATCTCTTTATTTGGTGGCCAACCAAACCAACTTGACCAATGAAAATATTACCCTTTAATCCATGTGCTCTAAAAATTTTAATTGTAGTAATTGAAGTTTCCGTGCCCATAACATCGCTACTTCCAACTTGGCATACCTGTCATCCACCACCAATGAGCATGTTTCATTTCATTTAATCTTTTCTAGCATGGCATGACTCAGCATATTTCTTAAAGCTTTGTCCAAGTCCCACCATGCTCACTTGCCCACATTATTTAAAAACCTCGCAACTTGATAATACGAGAATGTAGAATCTGTTGATCTTGCTTTAATGAACAGTGATCAAAAACTTGTGATGAATGTGCACTCATTCAATCTAAATGGACCAATGAAATGATTCCTCTTCGTTCCATGTCATATGATAACTGCCATGGAGGAAATACCATTATTACCTTTCTATAAAAGGTGGGCCCATGATATCACCATTGCCACGTGTCGTGAGCCTACTTCCCTGCATTATTTAAAGATTGTGCATTTTGAAAATGCGGGAATGTGGGAATCGTAGATCTAAACAAGATCCACAGTTGATGAATATTGATCATAAGGTGAAGTTTTCATTGATTTGAACAACCAATGAGATCACAAGAAAATAAAACGTGTCCTAAAAAATTTGACAAATCTACAAAAAGTGTCCTGACCCATGCTGACATACCAGACCTCTTGCGGTGCACTGAATCCCAAAAACCATCAAGGGCTACATGTCACAAATCTATTTTCATACATTATTTAAAGACCTTGCAACTTGATAATGCGGGAATATGGGGACCCTTGATCTTGAGAAAATCAACGGTGATGAAAAACATTTCAACTTGGCATCCCTTTTGAAATAAAATATCCAATTAAAGCACATAAAAGGTTTATCATAAGGATAAAAGGTATTCTAATGCAAACAAATCTTTAAGATAAAATGCCACACCAAAATATTTTAAACATTATCTTTTGAAAATTTTGAAAACTAGGGCAACACAAAACAAAGGTATAAGGGTTTTTACCCACTTAGGGCCTTTTCAAGGACAATTTGAGAGACAAACCTTGAGAATTTAAAAGGAAAACACAAACCACTGAACAAGGCACAACTAGGGTAATCTAACAATTTTCAGGATTTCACAAGATAAAACCCTAATCTACAAGAATTAAAGATTTAACTAATTTTTTACCCAAATATCAGAAGTTTTCTATACCATGAAAATCCACACAAATAGTGGCTCTGTCAGGGAATGATAGACCACTTGGGTCTATGCAAGAAGTCAAAATCTATGGAAGAGAAGACCACACACCTAGTGCAAAGATGATAACTTCTTTAGAGAGCACAAAACAACACGCCAGAACAAGAAACCAAACTATACAAGGAAGCTCATAGGAGAAAGAATTTACAAATATATACAAGGAAACCCTAAACTACTGCTCATGGAAATAATAAGTATCTTTCAAGAAAAATACCTCTTCAAGAACTTTCCATGAACTGGTAATTCAAGAATATTGTCCAATAAATCTTTGAGTATGTAAGAATCCTCATCCTAGGTATTTTCAATTAGATATGGGCCTAACCAAATAGGATCAAATTTGCCATGTTTTCCTTTATCCTCAATTTTGGCATTCCACATTAAGACTAGATCTCGATCTTCAAACTTTCTGCTTACCATTCCTCTATCATAGAGTTTCTTAACTTGCAGTTGCAGCTTTTGGTTCTTAAGGGATGCTTCTCTTCTGGTTTCTATCAATCCTACCAATTCATCCATCTTTTCTTGCATTTCATCTATAGTATCTTCATCATACAACTAAATTTAATTGTAAAGTCCCATCAAGTTTTTTTGAGGCATTCGTGCTTGAATTCCATACACCATATCAAATGGAGCTACACCAATGGCTTTCTTCACAGTTACCCTATTAGCCCATACTACTAACTGTAGCTTGGAATCCCATGCTTTCTTGTTATCATCCAAGGTTCTTTTAATGACTTTTAACAAGATTTTATTGGTGGATTTGGCTTGCCCATTTCCTTTTGGGTGGTAAGGAGAGGATGATGACCTTGTTATTCCATATTTATCACAAAATTTAATGAATTCCTTAGACCTAAAGCACATAGCATTGTCTATTACAATTTTCTGAGGACAACCAAATCTAGAGATAATATTATTCAGTAGGAAATTATTGACAACTTTACTTTTTGCATTTCTTGTGGGGATAGCCTCTACCCACTTTGTAAAGTAATCAGTAGCCACTAGAATCCCAGAGTAGCCAGTGCTAGACTTGGAGAAAATCTCTCCTATGAAATCCAAACCCCATTGTTGAAAGGGTGCTTGAACCTCCACTGGCTTCAATGGAGTGTTACGTGAAAACTTTAGTTTTCCAGAAAACCTCTGACAAGGGTCACATTTTCTAATCATAATCTAAGCATCCTTGAAAAGGGAAGGCCACCAAAATCTAGCCCTCATTACTTTATGTGCAGCAGTTTTGGCCATATAGTGTCCCCCACACACTCCAGGATGCATTATCTTCAAGACCTCTTTTTCCTTTTCTTGATCAACACATTTCAACAATACTCCCTCAAAATTTCTCCACCATAGGTTGCCATGGAAAATTATATACCTAATGGCTTGCAATTTAGTACTCCTCTTTTCATTTTCAAGCAAATGAGGGGGAGCTTCCATGTGTTGTAGGTAATATATAACATTGGTGTACCAATCACACTGATCCATGTCACATAAGTCAGCTCTGAGATCATCACTTACCAAATTTATCTAATTAGCCTCTAGATTAGCTTCAGCCATGAGTTTGGCCAAACCTTGACCCCTTACCAACTTAGTTATCTATATTTCAATATTGAATTCCTAGATCCTATTGATCCATATACACCTTCTGCCTGATACTTTCTGTTGAGAAAATATATCCTTGACTACAGCACTAGGTACAAAAGTAATAACAGTAGCACCTACTAGGTAACATCTAAAAGCTTTTACAGCCTTTACTAAAGCATATGCTTGTTTTTCATTTATTTCATACTTCAATTCAGTAGGCTACAATGACTTAATGAAAAAGGGAATGGGCTGCTCATATCCTTCCTGATTTTTTTGCAATAAAACTGTAGCTACAGTGTGAAAAGATGCAAAAGAAAAGATATGCATAGGCTTTGTGTAATTTGGAGTTCTTAGTACTGGAGCATTTTTTATTGCAATTTTAATATCCTAGAATGCTTGTGAAGGCTCACCATTCCAATCTATAGTGGCTCCCTTCTTAAGCATCTTTGAGATAGGTCTACTGATCTCAACAAAATTGGTAACAAATATTCTAAGGAAATTGGCTTGGCCAAAGAAAGACTGAATTCCTTTTACATTTTTTTGGCTTGGGGACTTTATCAATAGCTGCTACTCTCTCAGGGTCTATTTTCAACCCATCCTTAGACACTATATGTCCTAGTAATTTTCCTTCTATCACTCTGTTGGCTCTAAAAATTGCGTGGTCAATTTTTAGCACTTTTGCAAAAACCAAGCCCTATAAATGCTCTTTTGATGAGATTGAACCCGGCTGTCAGTATGAGGCCTAAAAGGTGTTCAATGTTTCTAACACCTTTCATTCAGCCTGTCTACCTGTTCAATGAAGATAAATCATCATTCTAAGCTATTTGGCGAAGTCCTATTTCAAGCATTTGTCAAATTTGTAATTCTGCCCTAGTGTCAAATAGTGATAGGAGGTTGTGTTTGGCAGTGAATATCTAGCACCCAGAAATGTATCATGACTTGCCATTTTCAGATTATCTGATATCCATACCTAAGAGCTTATGTTTCAGATTTTGAGTCATTTTGAGTCCGTTTGACAAAGTTTTGAATCCCTCAAAGTTGGTCAGTTACTATCTTCATTCTTTTGCACTTTGCGCATAATTTGGTGAAGCCCTGTTTGATGTGCTGTAACTTTGACCCAGTTGACCCAAATGCTAAAATTCCTTTTGTATCATATTCTAGGGGTCAGAGACATTGTATGTTCTAGATTTGAAGTTTTGATGAATCTGTTTGATTAGTTTTCAACTGCAATTCCAAATGGAATTTCTAACTTTTTACTGGTGTCAGCATTTGCATATTTGTTGGAAGCCCTGTTCATGACATCATAATTCCAAATCCATGATTGGTTAAGTCAAAAGGATTGTACCCCTATGTTTTCTAGTAAATATACTACAAATGTGTTAGTTTTTAGGTCTTGAAGAATCCGTCTTCACACTTTACCAGGATCATTCCATTCATAAAAAATGATATTTTACTGGTGTCCACTATCCTGCAAATCTAGATAGCCAACTTCAGACGCTTGCCAAATTTGACCCGTGATTCATCATGAGCCCAAATCACACAATCATTTTCTCCTCATGAAAAAGTCCAAGTGTCCCAATTTTTAGAACTTCAAATGCCTATTTGTCCAGTTTTTCGAGCCAAATTCGAACCCAATTTGTTGTTTTCTGACTTGTTTATTTGTAGGTAATTTTGAGAAGGCAACTTGGATGGTCAATATCTTTTGACCCCAAATTCAGCATGAGACAAGATCTGACAGGGTGAAATTATGTGGAGTAAAGAATCAGTGGGTTAGGTTTCAGAGTCTGGTCAGTTGTCTGGTTCAGTTTTTAAAGGCAGTCAAAGAACCTCCTGGTGTAAACGTGATAGTTGGATTTAAAGAGTTTAAATGAGTATTTAATGATCAAGTTAATTCTTGAAATCAATTTAGACAACTCAAGGTGGCCAATAGATCAATTTGAGTATTCAGTTATTTGGAAACAAAATATTTTTTTAGCCAAACCCACTTTGGGGCCTATCTAAATTTTATCTAATTGATAAGGCATCACTGAGTTTTCAAAATGACTAAAATGGATTAGAATGAATATGGTCTTTTGAAAATATAAAGGCAAGCCAATCAACTGAGAGAAGGATATATGGGAATATAAACTGGCATGCACCAATGGAATGAAAAATAGTTTTCAGTATTATATGGAAGATGCTAAGTTTGACACTTTTCTTCTAAAGATAAACATGTTTATTATAGAATTTATATTCTCTCAATTGCATTAAAATATGTCAGATCTAATGCCATGATCTTGTGGTCTATGTGCTATGAGCCACAAAGAGGCATTGAAAATACGATTCTAAATTACCTACATACTTATCCACCCTAAGATAAATTTGTCTGGAAAAATGGAACATTCAATACAATATTTCAATGAAACCATGAAGCTGGCAACCACATACTATGTCATTTCCTCATCAACATATGAATGAAGGGGTCATGATGTAAAACCATTTAAGCTGCACATGTAAAGCATTAAGACGGAGATCAATGTTGAAAAGGAATGCTTGGTTCCGTGAGTCATAGGGCATAGCAGGTCAAAGACTAAATGATCTACATCCAGTGGCAGCACTACATTCTCAAGTAGCAGCTTAAGGCCCCCCCCCGCTCTTAACTAGTTCATTAAGACTCTCGACAAGAATCTTGCATCAAACCTATTTAAGATGCTTTTGAAATGTAGACCCAAAGACAAGTTTGCAAGAAAATAGAAACCTACGCATTTGAAAATAGAGGTAGATTTTTGCAGGAAGGAGGAAACATTTTATGAAGCTTCCTTTTAAAGTCACATAGAGGCCAAAGACCACAAAGAAGTCGCAGATGTTAAAAAGGGCCATAGGCAGTATTAAAAAGAACAAACCCATGCATTGGCAAGGAGATCACATCAGAGGGAGATCCACGTGATCACTAAAAATAAACCTTCCATGCAAGGCACCAGTTATGACCAAAAAAGAATTTCCCACGCAATTACACAGTGAAGTCACTACAAGCAAGAGGGACATAGGAACAACGAATGTACAAAGCTATTGATCAGAGAAAATCTGTAGTATCATAGGCAGTCAACGCTAGCAAAGAAAACCAGCACAAAAATTGAAATATGCGCAAGTAGAGAAAGAGAGGCACGTTAAAGAGTGGAGTCTTTTGATTATAATCAAGAGTCATCAGCTGCATATAATAATAGAAAGAAAATTGAAATTCCATCTTTTAATGTTCAGAATGGAGACCTTGATGCACATTCCTCCAATTTAGTTTCAAGTTATTCTCTTAACACTAGAAATGAGACTGGAATGACTTCAAATACTTTAGAAAAGGATAAAATCAACTTGAGAGAAAAGTTTGCTAGCAATCAGAAATTATCTTTGGCAGGGGTCAAATCCAGTGATATGCATAATGTGCTCTCTCCAACTATTCGCAAGATACCTAGAGAATAAAAACCTGAGAAACAAATGTACTGGAAATCAAAAGAAGATGTCAAACCTAATGCATCATATATAGTTTATAGCCAACAATAATCATATACTGATGAATCTGCATCAAATGCTACTTCCTTAAGACCAAAGGAAACTAAATATGATGTGCACATAAATGCAATACTTGAGCAAGAAGACAATTCACTCTCTCATAACAGAGCCATCTCATGTGAAGGAGAAGACGCATTCAAAGCATCATGATTAACTAATAAAAGATGCCATTTGAAGAGGTGCTCGTGGCATGAGATTTTGGAGGTGCTAAAGTAAAAAGAACAAGTTGTAGATATAAAAAGACGCCAGTTCAAAAAAGAGCCACCCAACTTGTTAAAAAAGAAAGCAGTTGCAGATACATTTGAATGATAAATCCCACATTGAAGGGGCAAAGAAGCTATTAGTTTTTTAAATAGAAATCTACTCACATTTAGTAGTGCATTAAGACAGACCCTTTTGAAGGCACGAAGTTGCAAGGAAGGGCCCCCGTGGATGGCCAGGAGGTAGTTAGATGTTAAATTTTGAACCAATGTGCCAAAAAAGTGATAGTGATGTCAACAAACATGAGGTCGTCGAAAAAGGTTCAAAATCCGGCTAGTCGTTACTCGCTAGCCGAAAAATCTAAGAAATTCCAGCTAGCGACTTAGCGAGTCGCTAGAAAATTCTAAAATCCAACGAAGGGTGAATCAATCTGCATGGGTCTCATTTCAAATGCCATCAACAAATTAGAAGTGGACAAGTGGCATTGTGGTGGGTAAGTTTCAATGACGCACCAGATTGTGCCAAGTGGTAGATCCGACGGTCATCGTAATGTCACCAAGAGGAAGGTGCACGACAATTAACATAGTGAGATAGTGACGTTGACTATACAGGGAGTAAGATGATGATGTGGCACCAATAGTGCAAGAAGAGAACCAATCAGGATCTGCCACGTGTCATCAATTTGGTCAACAGGTTTGACCCAGATGAAAAGTAAAGGGAATTATCAAGGAAAAAGGTTTATTATTATTTTATTGTCTTCCCTCAACTTGTAGTCAGGTTTTAAATAAGATTTGAAACTTTACATAGTTTAAAATTTATAAAAGTTAAAATTTTGCAAAATATATGTGGAAACCATGAGGAGAGCCCTAAACTTCAAACGGGCATAACAAGACCAATTTTTATCCAAAGTAGGCGTTCCAATATACCGTCGGAACTGGGAAGAGCTGAATTTTCCATTTGTGGAGTCAAATTTTGTACAGGTATTCATTGGTTCATGCTATAGGTCATTTTGTGAAATCTAGGGCATTGGCGACAGAACAGGCTAAGTTCTTCATTGATGATCAGAATTGGTTAGAGCACAATTTTAAAGGTCTGTTGCAATTTGAAAGTGAAGAAAATCAACTTGGGATTATTTTCTTATCTTCTCAAGACCATTTTAACTGATTTGTTACTTTTCCCCGAGTTCGTTTTACACCAAAATCAGTTACTCTTCTCATCATTAGATTTTCATATATTTTAATGCCTTTGAGAGGTGGAATGGAGAGGATCTGATATGCAGTTATAGAGAGAAGTTAGAAAGAATATTTGATCTTCTTGGCAAGGATTTCCAAAGGGACAAGTGTCAATTTCAAATTGAATTTGATATTTTCCTTCTCCATACATATTCCTTTTCTTCTCTAAAAAGGGTTGTTGACTAGTTTTTCATTTTTTAGTTCTTGGAGCTCTGCTTAAGCTATGAAAGCCACACACCCAACATTTCTCTCTTGTATTGAACAACATTTATGTTTTATGCAGATAGTTCTGGTCTATTAGGTGATTTATGAGTTTTTTTCTATACATTTCATGTATTTGGTTTCAAGGAAAGCAAATAAAAAGCACCATAGGTTTTAAGTTCAGTCTGAATCTTGTCTCTTGATTATGGATCTGTTATTTCTTCTAATTTGTGATCAAAGAGCATAGATTAGGTTGCATTTCATTTAGGAATGTATGTGATTAAAATGTCTTACTGGTGGGGCAAAGAACCATGTAATTGCTTGATATTTGTCACAGGGTTTGCAGATTTCGTGATAGGATGTTCTGAGTATGAGATTCATTCTGTAGCAGATGTCTATTCACAAGGTGAAAGATAGATCAGGGATCCTGATGTAGAGATACGTCTGAGGTTTCCAGGAGATGTATGGTTATGATTCATTTAATTTCCCAATAGATAAGGCACTGATCAGAGATAGGATCATTAAGTTCTATTGCTCATACTTGGGTCTTGCTGATATCAACATTTTAAATCATTTTTCCCTTTTATGTTGAAAGTTATTCAATGTTAACCTGCACTTAGCTTGCCAGTTTCATGAAGTATGTTCTTAGCTAGTTCATGCTTTTGACTCCTGGTTAAGTATAGAAGATTTAGGGGTTTTTATTTGCTTTACATTAGATTTAGTGTATGCTTTGACAACTGGAACCATATAAAGAATCTATAGGTATACCTGCCTAGGCTTTGCAGATCCTGAAGTGTAGAAGGAGTATAGCCTTATAGTTGGCCCAGGTTCTTGATGAAGTGTGTCCATTATTGGAGATAGCTGCCCATAGACACATTCTTGCCTTGCATACTTGGTTGTTCAAACACTGTTAAATTAGGAGCCAACACACCCCATATGTGCATTTCTTTGGGTTTAACGATACTCCATATTCCAGAGATTTGATAAAGATTTTCTCCAAGTGTTTACAGTGATTCTTAGCCTTCTTAGAATATGTTGTAAGATCATCTTGGTAAACCACCATAAATTTTTCAATATAATCATGAATTGCCACATCCATGGCTCTTTGGAAAGTAGCTCCTGCATTAATCAGGCCAAATGGCATCCTTATATATACATATGTTCCCCATGGGGTTGTGAAGGCTATCTTGAACTATTCACTTTCCTTTACTAGAACTTGATTATATCCAAAGAAACAATCCATCATTGACATTAAGTCAACACCAGTCACTTGCTGCAACATGGCTTCCATATTGGGCAATCCATAATTGTCTTTTAAAGATGCATTGTTTAAGTTCTTGAAATCGACACACAATCTTATATCTCCATTCTTCTTTCTAACAGGTACCAAATTTGAAACCCAGGTGGAATGCCTAATTGGTTTAATTATTCTCCCATCCCTTAGTTTCATCAAATCTTCTTGCATTTTGGGAGCTAGGGTAGGGTTTACTGGTCTATATTTCTGTTTGAAAGGTTTTACATTATCTTTTAAGGGAATGATATGCTGGAATAGATCTTCCCTATAAGCCTTAAGGTTATCATATGACCATGCAAAAACATGTCTATACTTTCTAAGCAGGTCAATCAATGCTTGTCTGATTTTAACAAGCAGATTTAGGCCAATATAAACCTTTTTGGGGGCTTCATCAGTACCTAGGTTTATCTCTTCTAATTCCTAAAATTTAAGATCCTTAAATCCTAGTTTTACTCTGGCCTGCTTATCAAAAATGTTTTCCAAGACCACTAGTCCTTTAGGCACTGTATTAGTTTTCAATTGCATGATCTGTTGGCCAAAAATGGTTTCCTTACCATATATGGTTTCAATCAGTTCACTGCAATCCATTTCCTGACCATGGTACTTATCTTCATTTAACAAAAAATTTGTAATGTCTTTGTCATCTTCAAAGACTTGCCATTTTTCAATGTTATCAAGTATAGAAGGCCTATTTTGTACCTCAATATGAGATATTCCTACAAATGATATTTCCTTAGGCTTGATTGCTACATTTGCTAACAAATCAGCCATCTTATTTTGAGTCCTATCTCTCCATGAGATACCAAATGCATCAAAGGATTCTATCTGATCCCAAACTGCATTTCTATACTGCTTTAGTCTCCTATTCTTGGATGCATAAGTTTCTTTTATCTAGGAGATGACTAACTCAGAATCCCCTATAACATGCAACTTCTTAATCCCATGATGTGTGGCAACTTTCAATCCTAGCAATAATGCCTCATATTCTGCAATATTATTTGTGTAGGAAAACTTCAATGTGAATAAATATCTGAAGGTATTATTCTCAGGGGAGACAAAAACTACACCTGCCCCTTCACTCTCTTTAGAACTAGCCCCATCAAAGAACATTGTCCATAATTTTGGTGAGTTTGTACAACATTCAACTTCATGTTCAATTATAGCAGGTAAATTCTCAACTTCTTGGATAATCAATTTAGCTCTGAAAGCATTGACCCAAGTATCTAAGAAACGAGTGGCATCTTTGTCAATTTCTTCCCCTAAAATGTGATGGACACTTTAGCCAAGTCATGTTGATTACTTTTTTGATAGAAAGATGTTAATGTTATAGGGAATGAATAAGATGGCTATATCAAGGTGAAGCTATCAAAGGATGCATCTAGTTAAACAAATAATTTTTACATGTAGACTTGTCAAATGAATAAAAAAGATCCAAACTGAGATCAAACATACTTGAAAAAGATTAAGTGCTCTAGGATAGATGTTAGTAAATGAATGTCTAAGAATAGAACAATAGAAAAGAATGATAACAAGACTACTAATTTCTATTAAATTTCATAGAAAAAGTTATTACATGGTTTGAAGAATTCTACTACTAGGAAAAAAAATTCCATCTAGGTTGTCATTGATATGATCCAATAAATGATAAAATATTTAATCAAATTCTATAATCACTTGCATAGAAGACATATACAAGAAGTTCTATTTGAAGTAGAAACAACATTTATCTAATAAATGATAAAATAGTTAATCAGTTATGTAATCACTTATATAAAAGACATAAACAATGCATACAAATCAGATTTGTGAATTTGAAATATATTGAATCTATATGAAAAAAGTTGGATTAATAAAGTTAGAAATTTTACTATCACCCAGTTCTAGTGAATTAAAATTACAGTATAAACTAGTCAAATGTGATTTTTATTCTAGTACCTAGAAAGTTGGGTAATTGATCTTTATTTTCTTGAATTATATCTTTTAAACATGAATAAAAGAATTCATGGTTATAACTAGCAATAACTCATTTTTGTATGTGAAACAATAAGCCAATAGGAGTGATTTATTTTGTTGAATGAAGAAAATTGTTACTAACTAAAATGAAAGATGAAGAAATGATTTTTGAGAGATTTAAGAAGATGAATTTAGTACAAAAAGGACCAAAGCATAGTCATTCAAACATAGAAGATGCAACCACTAGTAGGAGCAATAAAATTACTAGGAGATCAAGAAAAAATCTTAAAATGAAAAAACTTAGAACCCCACCCAAAAAGGATGTGAGCTCTTAATCTGCAAAGACAGACTAAACCTAAAAGGAAGAGGAAAATGAAAATGATGCACACTAGATATGGCTCTCACAGTAAGGGTAATCCTAACCCCTCCCATGTTTTTGATACCTTTGAAAGAAATCCTTCCCCAGATAAGAGCTTGGGTGGTGATATCACTTCCCCTATGAGGAATTCTAAGAGGGGTGGGGGGAAGGTGGAGGGGTCCCCCATGAAAGAGATAAAATTAATGACAATATGGATAGGCTAGAGAAGTCCCTTCACGAGCTTGTTGATAACTAGGAGACCGTGTATGAGAAATTCAAGACTACTGCTAAGTACACCACTAAGGTGATGCATTCGATGATCACAATATTGTATCTTCTATAGGTTATAAAGAGGAGCTGGACATGAGAAAGGATAGTGATGTTACTCGGTCTCTCCACAACTTCCTAGTGGATGAGTGGTTTAAGACCTTGGTGGATAAACCTGTGAATGAGGAGGAAGACAGGATCATGAAGGATGACCAAGAGGACAAATAGGGGATTTTTCCCATGTTCTTGTGTTTTTAAGTTTTTGATATGTTATGGTTTCTTATGAACTCTATGCCAAAATGGGCTAATATGTATAATTTGAAGCACTATAGGAAGTATAGCAGCACCCATAGCATGTATTTTTACAATGTATTTTTGGCTTAGTCAATTAGATACTATGCTTAATTTTAATGATGTAATTTGCAGGAAGGATTGTGATCTTTTTTGTGAAGATGAATTATTTTTAATTATAAGAAATGATATAGGATGAACTACTATTGTGTTGCCAGACTTTTAGTCTATATCTTTTAAGCTTCTAGCTTGGTGAGTTTATAATGCAAAATGTGTTTGAGTCCTTGTCTAGATAGCTCCTAGGTGATTCTATTCTCATGATACATCCTTAAGGCTACCCTTATGTGTTTTTCTAGATTTTCCCTACTCTACCTCACCCTACACCTCAATACAAGATTTTTTCTAGTTTTTTGCATCAATGTCTCAAGTGATCTAGGTTTGGGTGGTCATCTATCTGAGCATCTTCCTAATGAGAATAAAGTCATGTTTTACCTGTAATAAGTCTCTATCACAAGTAGGCGTTCCTTCTACATTCTGACCCTTCCTATTGAATTTGTGCCATTGGTGTGCTTCATCAAAGTAGATCCTAAAGATCAAAGTAATGATGGCATCTATAGTTATACTCTTACTTGGTTCATAGTGAGATGATAAAAAATGCATGAACTCAAGGCTCAAAGATCCAAAGTTAGAATCCCATACTTTGAAATGGAGTTCTATATTTTCCCATGCTTCCCCTTTGGAAGAAAAAGTCTTTAGATGCATTGTTGAAGAAAAGGAAGGAAAGGTGTAAAGTCATATTTGGTCTAATGACCTCCATTTTCCCATGGATGAAGGTTTGTGGATCAATTTGAGCCATTGATCTAAAGTTATTAAGTGTGGATTTATCATTAGTAGTTCATCTAAAGATTAAATAGGAAAGTTACCAAATCGATGAAAAATGATTTCTCCAAAAACATGTGTCTCTGCAATGCTTCTCTATCTAAAGGGGTATCTACAAGATTTCTCTATTGAAGAAAATTTTAAATGAAAGGTCTCAAAGACAAATGAGATTATTCCACAGAAATGCTAGGTTGATTTTTTTGATGGAGTGAGCTACAAAGTTCAAGCCCAATACAAAGGAAATGATCATTTAAGTGCTTGACACAAAAATTCTATTTTGTAGCTTCTCCAAGTTATGTGACAAAGTAAAGAAGAAAAGCCTTGTATAGAAAAGTAAACAATAAAATAGCCAAGGCACTAAAGGAGTAGTCTACACAATGCACCCCTATGCCAAAGGAAATTAAAGGTAAAGGAAAGCTTACAGTGAAATAAGGTGATGCCTCCTTCCATGTGCTTAAAAATTTTTAGTGCATGTGCTTGTTTTGCATTTTGAAGCTAAAGAGGTAGTTTCCATTTTAACATTAAGTTAAAGGGAATTCAAAAAAGAAATAATCTCGCTACTACAGGAGATTAAACTAAAATTTTATTGTTTGGATTTGTGGGCTATCATGTGGATAGAAGTAATATGATTTAAAGAGTTGTTGATCTACCTAATTTATTGCAAATCCAACAATTATCCAGCCATTAGTTATTTCATTTGTGTGGTTCCAACGTTCAAGATCCTAAATCTATATGATTATATTTTAGCTTAACAAAGTTCACCATTTTCTTAATGACTATTTCCTACAAATTTTTTAAGTCTCTGATCTTCTTGTATGGAATATTAGAAAATGGCAGTATCAGCTATGTATAATCATTTGATTGGGCTAGAAAGTGAACTTAAGGACTATACTAATACATCTCTCAAATTCTTTGATCTTGGTGATTTACATAGAAGATTGAATGCCCAACCCATCCATCTAGTCACACAAAAACTAAAGGAGAGTGGATTAGTCAAATCTATTGGGTTCCCCATGGTTGTACAAGTGCCAAAATTGGTAAAGGAGTGTCTCAAGAGGTATAATCCAGAGAAAAAGAAGATTCTTTTGCCCAATTAGTCTATTCTACTCTCAGTAAATAGATAATTATTGCAAGCCACCTTCAAAATTCCAATGAAGAAGGAATATTGTGATATTGATTTTGGCTCCTTTGCATCAGTGTTTAATGAGAAGAGAACTCAAGGGAGAGGGGATATGCAAAGCACATGGTTCTAGACTCCTCAAAGTAAGAAGAGAAAAATGTAAGGCACTCCCTTTGGAACTAATATAAAAAGGGAAATTGTGGATATTTTGGCTTTTCTACTAAGATTAAAAGAAAAGGAGGAAGTCCTAGATTTCATAGAGCACCACTTGCCCATATAATCTATGATTAGCTTTCCTTGTGGCTAAATTCAAGAAATGAATTTAAACAACTATATATGTCTTCCTATTTGATATATGCCTTAGCCACATGTCACCTATGGCCTAATTTACCTAGTATTGAAGATTTCAATGAGAATACTAATGTGCATGAATTATACCCTTCTCAATAATTAGAAAAGAGTTTTGAGGAATATGTCAAGGTAAAAAATGTTTTTACCATGATGCTATGCTAGGAATTACAAGGATTCCCTAAGAAGAGGTTTTCACCTAAAGCCATATCCACGATAAGCTAGTTTAGATGTTTTATTCAATTTCCATCTTTCTCCTACATCAGGATTGGTGCATTTGATGGATTTCCAAAGAGACTCCCCACATATCTACAGGATAAGGTAGTACTTGTTGAATCATGTAGATATATATGAGAGGTTAACACCTTATTCTCTAATGTGAAGAAGATGTTCTACATTTCTTTCCCAATTGTAGTAGGACCATATTCTTGTGCCTCTAGGTCTAATGCTTGGAATTTAGTCAAGGCCTTTGAGAATAGAATTAAATTGATAAATTATGAAGTTATCAAGCCCCAATATGATCTTATTAGCTTTGTAAAAGACCATCTCAAGGTTGGTTATTCTCATAAGAATGTCCCAAATATAGAAGACTACTAGGTTGGATGTCATAATGAATATCAAACTAGGGAGAAGTATTGGTCTAGATTGATAATTGATGAAATTCAGTTGTATAATGATAATGTTGATGTTAGTGATATCAGAGATGATGGTTCCTACATGAGGCCTACTACCTATGAAAAAATCAAGGGTACACCCATAGTGTCAATCCCACCCATTGGTCCTATGATTGATATAATGGAATTCCTAATGGAGGACATCATTAAGAGGATATAAAAATGGGTAGAATGGACTAGAGAAAGGGAAAAGAGGACTAGAGCCACAAGTTCAGTTGGTGGAGTAGCATCTAGAGTAGCTCATGAGTCCCCATCAGTTGCCACTTTCACTACTGTAGCAACATCAACATCAATTGGACCATCACAATCTATTAGTGGAGGAGGAGACCAACCTCTTGAGAAGAATATTCAAGTCCCTCCAACCTATGGAGGAGGATCTCTGCCAGGCACCTAAAAAATTAAAGATGAAGGTGCAGAGAAAGATAACAGGAGAAGAAGGAGAAATTAGTAGTCAAGACTTCCTCCTAGGTGCTAGCCATAAATCTAGATGGTGACAAAAATCCTTTGAATAGTCAAGAGAAAGGCACATCAGAACAAGGTAAGACACTAGCTTTATCTATTACCAAAGAAGGTTTTCTTCCATTTTCTAGTAAGAGCAAGGTAATACCCTTGATTGTGAGGAAGCTTTTTGACCCTTCATCCTTGCAATCAACACTCAATTTCCTTTCAATTGAATCTTGGTTGGAAGGGACTGTTGATAGAAAGAAAAGGAGATGTGAGGAAAGTGCTCCATCTAAAGATCTACTTATATAGGAAACTTAGGCCCAACTAGTGTCAAAGAAGCCAAAGAAAAAAAAGACCCTAGGGGCATTGGAAATTCTTGTGACTACTCGACACCTTCTCATGGAGATTATGGAACCTTAGAAGGAGGGAAGGTTTCCTCAGTTAACTCCAATTGATTTCCATCACAAAAATGTTGATATGGGCATTCAAGTACACAATTCTATGGTTACATATAGAAATCAATAAATGTGAAGATTGAGGACAAATTGGGTGAGTTAATATCAAGAAAGGAGGTACTGAAGGCCTTAAACAAGGAACTAATGGTTTACATTAGAGTGACAGTTGGAAGAACATCTACAAGAACATTTGATCTAAGTGCAAAGGAGAATAAAAATATATTGATTAAGCCATAGCAAGAGAGGGAATTTGGTCAGGATGGTCATGCTTGGATAGAAGAATTGAAGACCAAAGGTCCTTACTAAGAACCTTGGAAATATTTTACTTGACACAGATAGATTGAGAAATCTATGGTTGTGCTCTAGCTACTAAACTATTTTGAAGGTATTGTCCTAATCAAGATCAGAGATGGGAAAAAATTCTCAATATTATGTTCATTGGGGTGTCAACCCAAAGGACACATTCTAATGTAATTTGATAGGGAATGGTTTCACAATTTGAATTACTATTAATAGGGGATCCTAGTTAATAAAATAATAGATCTTCTAAATCTTTAATAAGGGTGATGAAGCTCTATTTTGGCAAGACTCTTGGGATGAATTCCCTTGATTTACTCTCAATTTCATCACTTACAACATTTTGGTAAACAAAAATTCATGTTGTATAGAGAACATATTTTTGATCCTTAACTAGATAGAAGGAACCACGTGAATGTCCTCTAGGAGGATCTCTAGAGGCTACATATGAGCTTGCTAGGACATTCATAAGAAGATTGTTTAACTTCCTGAATGTGTTGATATTCTTTCCTAGACCTAATCCTAAGGAGGAGTTCTTTGTGGCTTTAGGTTATTAGGAATTAAAGAGATCTTCCTTCGATAGGGTAAATGTTCCTTGATGGAAGTAGATTTAGAATATATTGACTTGACCAAAATGTAACTTTTTGTTATGTTTAGTTGTGAAAAAATAATGCCTCGATTGGGAGAATCTTAAGAAAAAAAGGTTCCAAGTGCCCTCTAGTTTTGTTCTAGGAAATAATATTTAGGAGAATACTATCCATCTCTTCTTCCATTGCTCTTTCACTAGGGGAATTTGACGTTTGTGGTGGGGAGTTTGGTGACATGCATTTGTCCATGCTAGTTCTTTTATTAAATTATGGAAAAGCCTCAACAAATCCTCTACACATCCTTTCTTCAAGATGCTTGGGATATCAAACCCTATTTTATTATCTCATAGTAAATTACTAGTGTGATTTAGGAAACATTATTGGCTAAGTGTGATCTTTTTGTGGACGTGGATCCTGGTGCCTTACATATTGTTTATAATTTGAATATTTTTAAGGATTTTGGGAATCCTTCAAATTATAGTAGGTTCAAGTTTTTAATGTTAAAAAGAGGGATCAACAACATGGCAAGTAGTGTCCTCCATTGCAAGGGGTCTTAAAATTAATATCGTTAGCTCTTCTAGAAGAAATAAGAAATCTTGGACATGCACATATTAGAAGAGTTAGAATGGATAGTACAAGAAATGTCATTTTCTTCTTATTATGGACAAGAAACCAATAATTTTATGGAATTCCATGTTCTCTCTAGTGTAGAAAAAGCATGTGATATTGGTTGGAGTAAGATTACATTTGAGTTTTGACTCCCATGTGTTGGTTAAGATGGATGATGTTGAATGAAATCTAGCTTTGATTGTTAAAGAAATTCTAAAATTAAGGGAATCTTTGGAATTTGATGAGATTTACTATGTTCCCCTCGATCAAATAAGGTGGCTAATTATTTAGCTAACTAGGCTTCTAATTAGTTGATTAATTAGTTCATATAAGGGGTCACCTCTATGTTGTTGTTTCTAGTTTTATTGTCTTTTTGGATTTGTTTCGCTTTCACTATGTACTTGAATTTTTGTTTAAGAAATTTTAACCCCTTTTTCCTAAAAAACATAAATAATTTTTTTAAGTTTAAACATTTAACAAAAACATATTCTTTTCCTACATAATTATTTTTAAAAATATTTTCTAATGTGTATAATATTTATATTTTATATTCAATTTAGTTAAAATTTATATAATATTTAAATTTATCATTATATATCATAAAAAAGAGATATTTAAATATATTACCTTTTAAATTATATTTATTAAATATACATATTATATATAATATTTATATTTTCAAAACATAATATATTACATAAATTAAACTTGAATAATATATAAGATAATCTAGAGTTGAGACTTAGAAACATGTTTTTTTGGTGGAGGGTTCAACCTATGAGGCAACCCTAGCACAATCCGACCCCATCCATTATGATGTCAAAGTCTTGCACTCAACAAGACTTGATATCCCTAGTGGGCTCTTTATCAATCTTTCAACTTCATTGGTAGACCAAGGGTTCATTAATGACTTGAAAACATATTGATCATCATCACTAGTATAATCATGTTGTTTGACATAAGAATATCAATTAAGCATTTTTATCTTAATCTCACCTCCCACCATCTGTCTTCCACACACAAAATATTTATTAATTGTAAATAAGGCATTTAAATAATAATGTTAGTTTAAATATTATTCTAATTAAGATAAATAATATTTATTTTATTTTCCTTTGTTGATTTGAGAGGGCTTAAGTGTACCAATTTACATTTTCTAATTAATAAAATTTAATAATTTATTTATTATAAAATATTTCAAATATTCACATCACAAATAAAAGGTAGTGTATAAATAGTACTAATTTACCCATACAAACATTAAATTTGTTTCTTTGCTATTCTCTTATGCTACCAAAGAATAGATGAAGCTTGCAATATGTGTTTCATCCAGTGATCTTAGATACCCATAGTTACATTATATTTTTCACCCCAAGATCAAGATGTATTGTAAATCACAATCTACCAAGATCAAGATGGATTCTAAATCACATTTTCCCAAGATCAAGACAGATTGTAAATCATAGTCCACCTAGAAGGACAGGCTTGAAATTAAACATTGTGTGGATATCTTTGAGACAAGTAAAACATTCCATTTGTTTTGACTCAGTATTACTTTGTCAAATAGTTTTCATCTATGAAGTAGAATCAAGGTCCATGTGCGAGCTCTAAGCATTTTTTCCTCATTGAGGAAACACACAAGAATATCTTATTAAAATACATGCTAAGTATATTTTCTATCCTATAGACCTCCAAGGTATATGCAACTAAGCTATAAAATATGCCTTTATGGATAGGTCCGGATAGTAAAGCCATTGAAGATCAAGATTAATGGTCATAGTTTAGATTAAATGAGTAGAGGCAGCTCATGTTAAGAACTACTTTGCATTTTTCATAACATTTATATGCAACCCTTGAAATTTTATCATTTATTTGAAAAACAATTTGACTAGTTTGTGGTGGAGTTGACCCAAATGTGCAAGATTGATAAGTTTATCAACACAATGAACACAAGTGGACATTCCCTTAACATCTTATTATCACTGAAACACCTAAGGGACAAGGGGACATTCCCTTAACATCTCATTATCACTGAAACACCTAAGGGACAAGGGGACATTCCCTTAACATCTCATTATCACTGAAACACCTAAGGGAAAAGGGACACATCCCTATGTATCCTTGGTCTGACACCCTTAAAAGACTTGCAAAGCCTTTAATCTCTTTACAAACCCCAAAACAAGTATATAAAAGAAAACCCAATTCCATCAAACTCCATACAAAGTTTCCAATACCAAATCTACACTGGAACAGTGTTGTCACCTTCTTCTAACATTTCTGCCTCTGAGGCTTTGGCAGTGTCATAGGTGTTGGAATATTAAATGAAGCGTACATTTGCCCCTTGAGCCAAATGCTCACCTACCACCTTTGATGCCCAGAATAGACAAAAACATAAATATGGTGGGTGAGATTTTTTGAAATTAGAAAAGAGGGGGAAAATGAAATGTGACAAAATGAATGTTTATTCATTCATTTAGAGTGTTTTCAGAAGATTAGTAGTTACAGAGCAGAGCAGAGCAAAAGAAGGAAGAAGAAAAGAAGTTTGTGCCTACAGTTGCACATGTTTCCCCTATTCTCTCTGTAAGTTTGTTATTGTTAGATTTGTCCTATTGAAGCAGTGATTGCTCCAGGCACCATTGTATGCACTCATTAGAGTTGCAGGTTTGAAGTTTTTGAAGCATTATCAATTTAGGGTTATTTTAGGATTTTTTATGGTTGAAGCCAAATGCTCCCAGATTTTGTAATGGTTTAATCAAGTTGAATAGTAAAGCAAGCAGACACACTTGAGTCCATTACTCTTCCCTTGAATGTTGCATTTGACAAGTATGTTTTTTTTTTGAAGCTTAACGTATTAGCTCTCTGGTTTTAATGGTGAAAGAATTCACGTTAGAATTTTTCTAAGTTATAATTTTTCAAGTTGAATAGAACACTCGGCATCCTCTTTCTTAGTTGGAGCTAAGCTCACTCAACATTCATTGCTGTTGAGCATTTTTTTTGTGTTTTGAGCTCTTCTTGTGCCGAACCAACTTGACACCTATTGCCTATCACTTGGCATCATCAAGTGCTGAGGAATCTATGACTCAGCACCTTCAAGTGCCGAGCAAGTACTGAGCAAAACTGGCACTCGGCACCTTCATGTGCCAAGTAGTTTTTAAGTGCCAAGCAAAGATTTTAGGTTTAAGGTTGTGAGTTGTAATTTAAATTTATAATATTTCTCACATGGTATCAGAGCTTTGAGGCCCCACATCCACAGTGAGTTAGGGCAAAAAAATTTCTTGAGATATTTGACATGGTAGTAGATACAAGAAAGATATGGCAGCAGCCACTAGCATTCAATGGGCAAAACTATGATACATGGGCAAAGAAGATGAAAACTATAATGGTTGCAAATGATTTGTGGGAGTTTTTTGTTAATGGGTTCAATGATGTGACAGACCCAACTTAGTATGCTTCCCTCACAAATGCATAGAAGACTCATTTGAAGGAGTCAAGGAGGAAGGATGCTATGGCATTAAGTCTTATTGAAGTAGCAATGACAGAGACAGTATTCCCAAAGATTATAGTAGAAAATTATGCAAACGAAGCATGGGATATCCTTGAGACAAACTTCAAGGGAACTAATAAAGTTTGTATTATAAAGCTACAGAACATAAGGAGGGAGTTTGAGAACCTTTAGATGAAGGAAAATGAATCAGTTGCAGACTTCAGTTCAAGGACCTCCTTGATGTGATTAACAAACTGAAGTCAAATGGAGAATACTATCAAGAGTAGAGGATAGTGGAAAAGATATTGAGGAGTTTACCTCATAAATATGACAATTTGGTCATGACCATAGAAAAGGAAAAAGACCTCACTATTTTGACAATGGATGAGGTAATGGATACACTTCAAACCCATGAGCATAAGATTGATAGATCTGCATCTTCTTCTTCCAAAGAGCAAGCATTCAAGGCTCAGTCAAATCCAAGAGGAAGGGGGAGAGGAAGAAATGGCTCAGGCAGAAACTCTAGAGGCAGAGGCCGAGGTAATGGAGGACAAAGAAATGCTGCAGCAAAAAGCTCAAGAAGAGCATATGGAGCCAGTAGCTCACAAAATACTTCAAGAGGAGGTAAGAAAAACTACAACTCAAATAAGAGTAATGTAGAATGCTACTACTATCATAAATATGGGCATTATGCAAATGAATTTTGGAAGAAGCAGAAAGATCAGTCAGGACAAGAAAATGTGGTTAACATGAATATGGGAAGTGAAAACGTTGCCTTCATCATGTGTAATGTTGGTGAAGAAGGAAGCCCTGAGGTTTGGTACCTCGATAGTGGATGTAGAAACCACATGAGTGGCAATGAGACCTTGTTTTCATTCATTGAAAAGAGTTTCAAATCAAAAATTAAGATGGGTAACAATGGAACCCTACCAGTTGTTGGCAAAGGATCTATTATGGTTTGCACCAAGAAAGGTGAGAAGAAAGAAATACAAAATGTGTTTTCTGCCCCTGGTATGAAGCATAATTTTATGAGCATTGGTCAGCTCATTCAAAATGGATACAAAGTGCTGATGGAGAATGACACATGTGTTATCCATGAAAAGGATGGGAGCAAGAACTTACTTGCAACAGTTCAAATCACAAAGAATAGAATGTTTCTCTTGAAGATAGAGACATGTTTCTCATCTCAAGTTGGTGCTGCACCTCCCACACAATCAGCTCTAAGGAGTGTGATTGAAGACCCCTCACGGCTATGGCACCTCAAGTATGGTCATCTAGGCTATGCTGGTTTTAATTTATTGTCAAATAAAAGAATGGTAGAAGGTTTTCCACGCATAGGAAATTCATGTGACAAGTGTGAGGCTTGTATTTTGGGTAAGCAACATAGGCTTCCTTTTAATTCTGAAAATTCTAGGAGAGCTAGATATCCATTAGAGTTAGTGCATACTGACTTAGTTAGTCCTATGCAAGTTACTTCCATTGGGGGGAGTACTTATTTATGACATTTATTGATGATTTCAGTCATAAGACATGGGTGTATTTCTTAAAGAATAAATCTAAAGCATTTGAAAAATTTGTAGAATTTAAAGCCCAGGCTGAAAGAGAATGTGGACACTATATCAAAGTCCTAAGATCAGATAGAGGAGGGGAGTATAACTTCAATTCTTTTGTAAACTTTTCCAAGAAACATGGCATAAAGAAAGAACTCATAGCCAGCTATACACCACAACAAAATGGAGTGGCTGAAAGAAAGAACAGGACCATTGTTGAAATGGCAGGGAGCATGATGAAAGAGAAAGGTCTCCCAACTAAATTTTGGGGAGAGGCTGTGGCAACAACAATTTACCTAATTAATAGGTGTCCTACAAAGGCAGTCTGTGACAGAATTCCAATGGAAGCATGGTCACAAGGAAGATGGACAGTTGAACACCTAAGGGTGTTTGGATGTGTTGCATATGCACATGTGCCTAAAGGAAAAAGGAAAAAATTGGATGACAAAGGTGTGAAGTGCATCTTCACAGGGTACAACTCAAAATCAAAGGCATACAGATTGTATGACCCATTGAACAACAAGATGACTCTTTCAAGAGATGTAGAATTTCTTGAAAATCAGTCTTGGTATGGTCCAACTGATGAGTCACCAAGCACTTCAAGTAAAGTGCCAATTATGAGTGAAGAGGGCACTGATGAACAACAACAAGAAGGAGAAAATAGAAGAAAAGGCAAGCAGGTTCAGTCATTGCCGAGCTTCTCTAGGCATGATTGAGTGTTTGTGCCAAGTATTAGTGAAGACCAAGCTAGTCGGCAATGCAACAACACTAAAGATTCTAATCCCACACTCTCCTCCCTGTTACTAAGAAAGACCAAGAGTCTTAGGGAGATATACCAAGATGAAAGGTATGAAGATTATGATGAGAGTGTTAATTTTGCATTATTTTTTCATAGTGATCCAATATATTTTGAAGAAGCTATTAAGGAGAAGAAATGGTGTAAGACCATGGATGAGGAAATAGATGCCATAGAAAGAAATGAGACATGAGAGTTAACTGAATTTCCTCCAAAGAAGCAAGTGATTGGAGTGAAATGGGTCTATAAGACCAAATGCAATGTTGAAGGCAAGATTGATAGCCATAAGGCAAGGTTGGTAGTCAAGGGCTACAAATAGCAGTATGGAAGAGACTATGATGAGACATATGCCCCTATTGCAAGAATGGAAACTGTGCGTGCTATCATAGCAATTACAACTCAGCACAAATGAAAGGTATTTCAAATGGATGTGAAGTCTGCCTTCCTTAATGGTGCATTGAAAGAAGAAGTATATGTGGAGCAACCACTTGGTTATGAAGTTGCAGGTGAAGAAGACAAAGTATATAGATTGAAGAGAGCTCTTTATGGGCTCGAGCAAGCTCCACGGGCATGGTACAAAAGGATTGACTCATATTTGATGAGCAATGGCTTCAGCAAAAGCAATGGTGAGCCCACTCTTTATATCAAGGCAGCAGATGGTAATGTATTGATTGTTGTCTTGTATGTAGATGACTTAATTTTTACTGGAAATGAAAAGGTTCTAATTGGTGAGTTTAAAGAGGCCATGAAAAGTGAATTTGAAATGACAGACCTAGGTCTCTTGAAATACTTTCTAGGCATAGAAGTAAAACAAATGCATAATGGCATCTTCATCTTTCAAGAAAAGTATGCAGGGCAGATCTTGGAGAGATTTAAAATGCAGAATAGTAAGGCAATCCCCACACCAACAGCAGTAGGTCTGAAATTGAGCAAGGAAGACTCTAGCAAGAGAGTGGATCTAACACTATACAAGAGTATGGTTAGAATTTTAATGTATTTGACTGCAACTCGGCCAGACCTAATGCATGCAGTAAGTTTGATTTCCAAATTTATGGAAACACCAAAGGATTCCCATTAGCAAGCAGGAAAGAGGATCCTAAGGTATGTCAAAGGTACCAAGGGATTTGGAATTTTTTATACTGCAAATGATGATTTCAAGTTGGTTGGTTACACGGATAGTGATTGGGCTGGAAATATAGATGATAGGAAGAGCACATCCAAATACATGTTTCATATGGGATCGGGTACAATTTCATGGGCATCCAAGAAGCAACCTATTGTTTTTCAATCTATAGCAGAAGCTGAATACATAGCAACAAATGCAGCAACATGTCAAGCTATTTGGTTAAGGAGGATCTTGACAGATTTGAATGAAAGGCAAGAGGATGGAACCATAATTTATTGTGATAACATCTCATTAATTGCATTATCCAAGAATCCAGTCTTCCATGGGAGAAGCAAGCATATTGAGATCAGATATCACTTCATCAGAGAGTTGGTGGAGAATGGGAATATCAAGATGGATCTTTGCAAGCCTGAGCAGTAGCTAGCAGACATCTTTACTAAGCCTCTAGGCATTGGACCTTTTGTACACCTAAGAGAGTGTCTTGGTGTAGTTGATTTGGATCAGCACTGATCCTTGTTTTTTTGGCTTGGGACAAAGGAGGAGTGTTGGAATATTAAATGAAGCATACGTTTTCCCCTTGTACCAAATGCTCACCTACCACCTTTGACACCTAGAATAGACAGAAACATAAATATGGTGGGTGAGATTTTTTGAAATTAGAAAAGAGGGGGAAAATGAAATGTGACAAAAGGAATGTTTATTCATTCATTCAAAGTGTTTTCAGTAGATCAGTAGTTATAGAGCAGAGCAGAGCAGAAGAAGGAAGAAGAAAAGAAGTTTGTGCTTGTAGTTGCACGTGTTTCCCCTGTTCTCTCTATAAGTTTGTTATTGTTAGATTTGTCCTATTGAAGTTGTGATTGCTCCAGGCACCATTGTATGCAGCCATTAGAGTTGTATGTTTAAAGTTTTTGAAGCATTATCAATTTAGGATTTTTTCTGGTGGAAGCCGAATGCTCCCAAATTTTGTAATGGTTTAATCAAGTTGAATAGTAAAGCAATCAGGCACACTTGAATCCATTACTCTTCCCTTGAATGTTGCATTTGACAAGTATGTTTGTTTTTTTGAAGCTTAATGTATTGGCTCTCTGGTTTTAATGGTGAAAGCATTCACGTTAGAATTTTTTAAAGTTATAATTTTTCAAGTTGAACAGAACACTCGGCATCCTCTTTCTCAGTTGGAGCTGAGCTCACTCAGCATCTATTGGTGCTGAGCATTTTTTTGTGTGCCGAGCTCTTCTTGTGCCAAGCCAACTTGGCACTTGTTTCCTATCACTCGACACCATCAAGTGCCGAGCAATCTGTGACTTGGCACCTTCAAGTGTCGAGCAAGTGCCGAGCAAAACTGGCACTTGGCACCTTCATGTGCTGAGTAGTTTTTAAGTGACAAGCAAAGATTTTTTAGGTTTAAGGTTGTGAGTTGTAATTTAAATTTATAATATTTCTCACAATAGGTTGCATGAAGTCCAAATAAAAAGTAGTAGACCAGAATTAGCCTTGTCTAAACAGAAAACCAGATGAAGGAAGCACTTTCTATGGAGCCCAAAAGAAATATATTGACAGCAATAGACAAGGTAGGTGTCCATGGCACCAATGGCACTCCCCACACCTTTGGAACAAGAAAACTTAACCCTAATGTCCCCAAGGACAATATGGGGATCGCAGTAACATAGCCTATCCACCCATCACTTCTATCCCAATATATAGCAGTCCCAATGGAGGAACCAATAATAATGACTATGAACATGATGAAGAGTGATAGGTTCCTATTGTTTGTTCACCCTATTACGTAGTATCTTCTAACTAATAGCCCAATTGCTACTAGGCAGAATATGAACAAAGTGCTGATGGAGAGAAGATTTGAAAGGATTTCTAGCTTAGTGAAAAATGCAATTATTGAAGTGGCTACGACCATTTTAATTGTTGCATTGATAGGAGTTCCAGTTTTCTCATGTACTAATGCAAACTATGGGGGTAATAAGTGTGTTCTTGCAATATGGGTGAGATAACGAGCTTGGCCTAAAACACTTACCACGAGGATAGTTGTCATGCCCGTAAGTGCTCCTATGCCTACAATGTACTTTGCCCAATTCAGTCACACCCTTTCAAATGCAACACTAAATGGAGCTTGAGCATCAATTTCTTTGTAGTTTTGCATCAAGCAAAGAGTCAGAGCCATGAGACAATAGGCCGTTATGATGACTGCCATGGGTCCAACTAGCCCAACAGGAATATCAGCAGCCGGATTTTTTGTTTCCTCGGCCATTGTAGAAACTGCATCAAAGCCTATATATGCGAAAAAGAGTACTGAAGCTGCATTGCAAATGCCTCTTACTCCGAAGGGCCAGAAAACTGAGTAGTTTGATGCTTTTGCTTGTGTTAGCCCTACAATGATAACAAATAAGATGACCACAATGTTGACTATTGATGCATAGTAGTTTACCTTCGATGTAAACTTGGTGCTCTTTGTGGCGATTACTGCAGTTATGATGAGGATTGCAACTGCTATTGGATCCAACTCATTGTAGCCTTCAGTAAGTTGTGTTTTGATGAGGAAATCAGTTGCTTTATGATTCAAGAGTGAAGTAAAGTAGGACGTCCATGTTCTTAAAACTGTTGCCCCTCCAATAACATACTCTAGCAGGATGTTTTCTGCACCTATGAATGCTCTCCCAATTCCACTCTCAGATAGGCAAACGACCCACCTGCACAAAAAGAATATACACACAATCATAAATAGCTAACAAATACTCTTCTTGAGAGAGAGTTTCTTAGGATACATATACAGTTAGTAAAATAGAATAATCAACTTTTGGTTTTGCAATGAGAAAAAATAGAATACGTACGAGTACCCACACCTCCTCGAATACATACCTAGATACCTTAAATATGAGTATTCAGTGGAGAGTATCATAGCTACGGACTTCAAAAAGATTTCTAATTTTTGTTCCGGTATTTTGTTTCCGTAGCAGCTTGTAGGTTATCAAGCTTAATCAATACGTAATCAGTTTGAAACTTTGATATAATACTGATTAAAAGTAAATTTTATCGCTGTTCAAGTTAGTAGTTTGTCATTGTAATATGGCATTGTTATATGATTTATGATCTTACTGTTCATTTTTAAAGTTTCCCTTCTCTGTTATGCATCTAGACATTAATCATATATTATTATTACAAATATATTGCAAATCTGATACGGAAAAAAATAAATCACATTTGCAAACTATATCAACATTTTTATTTTCGAAAACTATTATCATGACTCATAATTTGAAATTTTCTATAATTATAAAATTATATTAAAAAAAAGTTTGATATGTCCAAGTACCCTGTTCCCTAATTTGAAAAATAGCTGTACTCATACCTGTACCATAAGTGTCCAAATACTCTATCCCATGGAACCTTGTAGAATACTCAATAATCTTTGGAATGGAAAGTCTGATTGACATAATGTTGAAATTATGTAAATTTGGACAGCTATTAATTGAATTTTTACAGCTATCTAAGTAGTATTTATTTTAAGTTGAGCATCAATAATTAATAAAGTCAAAATGATGTAGAAATGTTAGGGTTGGACTTTTGACATGTAGATGCAAGTTTCTTGCATAGGTTCTAGAGTCAAAATTTTTTACATGATCAGATTCCTTTCGGAAAGTTAACAGCTTAAATGATTTAGAGATGTTCCAGTTTGACTATATACACAACATGTAAATGCACAGACTTATGCACAGGTTTGTAGTAGAAACAGTGTGTATATCTAAATTATAACATTCTTACATAATCATATTCCTCTTTAAAATTCAACCAAAAAGAGGATGGAAGCCTAAATTTAGATTTCTACTGTACACAAACTGTAGATGCATAGGTGGAACTGAAAATTTCAAAACATCTTGTAGTTTGTTTTATTTTCTTATGGAGGATTTAGATTTGTGAGACAGCTCAATAGAGACACCAATAGAGCAAAGGCCCAGTGTTGATTAAAATGTCTTCTACAATTTGTAAGACCTTGTATTAAATCTCATTCTAAATTTATAAAAAACACATCCTCTACAATCTATAATTTGGAAATTTATAAAAAGTTTACGTTCTATGGATAGGTTTCATACATTGATTCACTAGGTGCAAATGTTAGGATTTAGATTGGTGATTATAGCAGCCTTGTATAACTTGATAGATTGTCGCTAAATCTTTATCATTACTAAGCTTCTCTATGGTAAAATCACTTAAATAGATCTTTTCTTCATGTCATAATGTTTGTTTCCTTTCTAAGTTTATAAGATCTCATGCTAAGGAATAAAGACTGTGGGTTCTAAACAGAAACTCGGAACTATCAAGCAGCAGCTATGCTTGCCTTTCTCTCCTACTTCCAGAACCTCAAAAAAACATACAGCTCAAGCTCCTCTATTTATATCTCAACCAATCAAATAGACTAACATCAACATTTTCTAAAACCTGTGCTATGTTCGACCAACTCTTTTAGTGTTAAAAATAATGTTTATTATAGTAGCTGGGCATTTAATGCACAGTCCAGAACTTTCTACTTGCTTCTTGGAGCCTCTCTCTTTGTGCAAAATTTGAATTTAAAATTATGTAGAAATCTCTAGAGTGCTTCCTTTCTTGAAGCTTCTCAAGAACCCTCTAGAAATATGTATGAGCTCTATAAATAGAGCATTCCTCTCAGCTGTAATAACAAGAAGAAACTTTATAGCTCTTTGATATATTTGAGTTTTGCTGCTCTGTTTTTAAGCTCTGTTTTATGCTCTGTTTTTTATTCTTTGTGCTGCTGTTTTAATTCATCATGGTATCAGAGCATTTTCAGTTCTTTGGGCTGTGAATATATGATGTTTTTTGGAATGAATATATGTGTTTTTCTTGTGTGAATCTTTACATTTGCAGGCTGTAACTAAGGAGTGAACAGCAGTTTGGTTTGGGACAAAAAACTACATCAAAGGAAGGATATTGCAGCAAAAGAAAAGTTTTTTTTCTTCAACAAATTGGTGAGACTTTTTCAGTTTCAAGCTTGGGTGTTCAAGTTCTTAAATATCTTTCATTCTCATCCAAAAAAAAAAGGGAGAGAATTTAACAATGGAATCACTTGGTGTGACTTTGCCTACAGTTAAATTAAATGGAAAAAATTATTATGATTGGGTATCTCATGTTGAAATCACTCTAACCCTTCAAAATTGTTATGATATTGTGACTGGTAGTGAACAAAGGCCTACGAATCCAGGAAATGATCAAGATAATTGGGATAAAAGGGACAAGAGGGCAGCAGCACTAATCAAGCTTACACTTTCAGAAGAAGTTTTTCCAGAAGTGCGTAATGAGAGAAGTGGAGTCAAAGTTTGGGAGATTTTGAAAGATTTATATCAAAATTCAGGTGATGTATGGATCTTATCTCTCACAACTGAATTATACAATTTGAAATTATCAAGCTCACAAGAGATAGTCCCACATTTAAGTAAGTTAAAGGAAAAGAAAAATGAGCTTGCTTCTCTTGGAAAAGATATAGATGATAAAGATTTTGTGCAAATTATATTACAAAGTCTTCCAGGATCTTATCAATCATTTATAAGGGGTTTAGATACTGCAGATAAATTAAAAAGTATTAAATCAGAAGAATTGTGTGCTAAGTTGGTTCAAGAAGAGAAAAGACAAGTTAAAGAAAAAGAATCATTTGATGGTGAATCTCAAGCATTTGTAATGAAAGGAAAACAATATTATAAGAAGTCACAAGAAAATGAATCTAAAGAAAGAAATTGGAAGAATGAAAATAAGAGTATTTCATATATAGATCATAATAGAAGTAAATGGAAATGTCATTATTGTGGTAAAGTGGGTCATAAGGCAAATGAATGTTTCAAGAAGAAAAGAGATGTAGAAAAGAAAGTAAATAATTATCCAAAATTAGGAGATTCTAAAAGAAATGCATTTTGTGTTGCACTTAAAGAAAATAATACTTTCAAAGAAGATTGGGTTATTGATTCTGGTGCTACACAACACATGTCTCATAATGAGAATCAATTTGAATCAATAAGTGAAAATAATGTAGAGAAAATATATTTGGGGGATAATAGTGCTTTAGAAGTTAAAGGGACTGGTAATGTCATAATTGATAATGGTTTGTTCAAAAATGTGAAATTAGTCCCTGAATTAAAAACAAATCTGCTTTCAGTATCTCAAATTGCAAGTCAAGGACATAAAATAGAATTCTACAATGATAAGTGCTTAATCAAGGATGTCAATGATAATTATAGAGTCATTGCAATTGGTAAAATGGAGAATGGTTTATATAAATTTCAAGAATTTACTTCTAAATATGGAGATAAACATATGTGTGCTATTGCTCAATATGATGATATGAGCAGGTTATGGCATGAGCGTTTGGGGCACATCAATTTTCAAAGTCTCAAGCTTATGGAGAAATTACAAATGGTGCATGGGCTGCCAAAGATATCATTAAGCCCTAAGGTGTGTGAAGGATGTGCAATGGGAAAACAACATGTGGAAAGTTTTCCTCAAGGTAAATCATGGAGAGCAAAAACTCCTCTACATTTAGTCCATAGTGATGTAATGGGTCCTTTCAAAACATCATCAATTGGAGGATCAAGGTATGCCCTCACTTTTATAGATGATTATAGTAGAAGAATTTGGGTGTATTTTCTACAAAAGAAAGATGAAGTGTTTCAAAAGTTTAAAGAGTTTAAAGCTTTGACTGAAAAACAAAGTGGAAAGTACTTAAAGATACTAAGAACTGATAGAGGGACTGAATACATGAATAAAGCTCTTTTAGATTTTTGTAAAGAACATGGCATTAAAAAGGAATCAACTATCTCTTATTCACCCCAACAAAATGGTGTTGCTGAAAGGAAAAATAGAACTATAATAGAAATGGCTAGGTGCATGCTTCATTCTAGAAATCTAGAAGCTAAATTTTGGGCTGAAGCAGTTCATACTGCCGTATATATCTTGAATAGAACACCTACTAAGGCAGTTTTGAACATAACACCAGAAGAGGCATGGAGTGGAAGAAAGCCTACAGTATCTCATTTTAGAATTTTTGGTTGTAAAGCATATGCTCACATTCCTGATGAAAGGAGGAGCAAACTTGAAAGGAAAAGCGAGAAGTGCACAATGGTTGGATATAGTGAGGAATCGAAAGGATATAGGTTATACAATCCTAGAACTAATGAAATCTATATTAAAAGAAATGTATGGTTTGATGAAGATGTTAAGAATGATAATTCTCCAACATTATCTTTCTTTCCAATTTTGATTGATGAAGAAAATTCTACTTCTACCAATAGTCAAAGTCAAGGTGTGCAAACCACTACATGGGATGAGACTCAAGAAAGTGATAATGAAAATCCAAAGAAATTTAGAAGCATCAAAGAAATTTATCAAGAAGGTCCTAGATATATATTTGCTAACTATGCTCTTATGACTAAGGTGATGCAGGTTGACACTCCAAACACATATGAAGAAGCAAAAGGAAAAGAAGAATGGGAAGCAGCTATGCAAGAAGAATACAATTCTTTGATGAAGAATGGAACATGGGAACTAACAACACTTCCAGAAGGCAAAAATGTGGTTGGTTGCAAGTGGACCTATAGAACCAAATTCACATCAGATGGAGCTATTGAAAAATACAAAGCAAGGTTAGTGGCTAAAGGTTTCTCACAAGAAGAAGGTATAGACTATACTGAAACCTTTGCTCCAGTAGCTAAGATGACTTCCATTCGTACAATAGTTGCTTTAGCTGCAAAGTTTGGTTGGAAAATTTTTCAAATGGATGTAAAAAGTGCATTTTTGCATGGTGACTTAAAAGAAGAAATTTATATGCAACAACCACCAGGATTTATTAAGTATGGAGAAGAGAATTTGGTGTGTAGATTAAGAAAATCACTCTATGGTCTCAAACAAGCACCAAGGGAATGGTACTCAAAAATTAATAAGTACTTCCTAGAAGTTGGATTTAAAAGAAGTAATGCTGATCCAGATGTGTATGTAAAATATTGTGATAATAAGGTTGTTATCATTGTATTGTATGTGGATGACTTGATTATTACAGGAAATCACGCACATGATATTGAGATAACTAAAAATCAACTCAAACAAGCTTTCGAAATAACTGATTTAGGACTAATGCACTATTTTTTGGGTATGCAAGTATGGCAAGAAGAAGGAAGAATCATGCTCTCTCAAACTAAATATGCTCTTGATGTACTTAAAAAATTCAATATGAGTGATTGTAAACCATGTAATACACCATGTGAAATAGGAGTAAAGTTAGGTGCTAACTCTACTCAAAAGAAAGTGGATGGAAAATTATATAGGCAGCTTGTTGGAAATCTTTTGTATCTTACTATAACTAGACCAGATATTGCATATGCAGTTGGTATTGTATCAAGATACATGGCAGATCCACACATTGAACACTGGAAAGCAGCTAAAAGAATATTAAGATATATTAAGGGTACTTACCAGCTTGGCATTGAATACAAATATGGAGGAGAACCTACTTTAGTTGGATATACAGATTCTGATTATGCAGGTGACATTGATGATAGAAAGTCAACTTCAGGATATATCTTCCATCTTGGATCAGGACCGATTTCGTGGAGTAGCAAGAAGCAATCAACAGTGTCACTCTCATCTACAGAAGCTGAATATATTGGTTTATCAAAGGCATCTCAAGAAGCATTATGGCTTAGGAGGTTACTTGAAGAATTGCATCATCCACAAGACTCTCCAACAACAATATTTTGTGATAATCAAAGTACTATCAAGCTAGCAAAAAATCCAGTATATCATGCAAGGTCCAAGCATATAGAAGTGCATCATCATTTTGTTCGAGATCTAATTGAAAGACAAGAGGTGGAGCTTCAATTTTGCGGAACAGAAGATCAACTTGCTGATATATTTACAAAAGCATTGTCTATTGTAAAATCTACGAAATTTAGAAATCTATTGCAGCTCAAAGATGTTCCCACTCTCTCCAAATAAACATTATGGGGGGGTGTTAAAAATAATGTTTATTATAGTAGCTGGGCATTTAATGCACAGTCCAGAACTTTCTACTTGCTTCTTGGAGCCTCTCTCTTTGTGCAAAATTTGAATTTAAAATTATGTAGAAATCTCTAGAGTGCTTCCTTTCTTGAAGCTTCTCAAGAACCCTCTAGAAATATGTATGAGCTCTATAAATAGAGCATTCCTCTCAGCTGTAATAACAAGAAGAAACTTTATAGCTCTTTGATATATTTGAGTTTTGCTGCTCTGTTTTTAAGCTCTGTTTTATGCTCTGTTTTTTATTCTTTGTGCTGCTGTTTTAATTCATCATTTAGCTTCTTTAAAACAATCAATGAGACTTTTGAACAATTAGCAACTCTAGATTTTAATTCTTGATCAAATTCAGCACTAATAATCCTTTTGTATCAATATTTCAGATCATATTCAAGGAGGTTTCGGATGACCTCCATAAGATTCAGCACTAACAACAGCACTATCAATCCTTTAGAATCAATATTTCAGATCATTTTCAAGTAGATCTGGGATGACAAAATGTGTATTTTCTGCAGTGAAAGGTGTTTTGAAAGCAGAATGACATTTTATTTTTTTAATGTACAGTTGTATTAGGATATCTATGAGCAATATGAGAACAATATGAAGGAGGATTGTCTGTATGAATTGTTTGACAAAGCAAGACTGTACAAAATCACTTGTTTTGTGAATAAAAACTCATACCAGAGGGCTGACATTGAAAGAATATGAAAATGGTTTAGATTTTTTTAAGCATGGTCCCTTAGACTGTTTGGTCTCATAGGATTATAAGATATTATTATAAAATTGATTAAGAAAGATAAAAACAGTTAAAATCTAGAAGCCTTTAAAAATATTAGTAAAAAATGAACAAACGTATTGTCTATTAACAATAATCTATTCAATATTTATATTGAACATTAGTTTCAATAATTTATTTAATCGTATTGTCTATTAACAATAATCTATTCAATTGAATATTAGTTTTAATAATTTATTTAATCAATAAAATATTTGTGAAAAAAGTTGCTATTTTTTTATTATTTATCCTAATAAATAGAATATAGAGTGTTACCTGCTGAAGGAATTTCTACAGCGAACTCAGTATAACAAAGCACAGAAAGCATTGCAGCAAATCCTGAAACAGCATAGGACAATAAAACTGCAGGGCCAGCATCCCGATGGGCTCCCAATCCTGTTAAGACAAAGACTCCAGCACCAACGACTGAACCCACACCAAACCAGATAATATCCCACCAGTTGAGAGTCTTCTTGATTTCATGTCCACTACGAACCCTGACTTCATTTATTTCCACCTCAGCTGAAGACCTTGAAAATAACCTATCCCTAAATCTGTTTTTAGTATCTTTCAATGCATTTGCATAATTTCCCCAACTCTGGAAGGACTCTTCTGGTAGAAGTTGGCCCTTCCCGAATGCGCATTCCATAATGTCAAACGGCAGATTCACAAGAAACCCTAATCAGGAACAGCAAAAAGAATTCTCTACTTGATCAAATCAGGATTATCAAGAAAAACCTTCAATTGAACCAAAGCAGGTATAGCAAAAAGAATCCTCCAACTTAATGAAAGACTTCAAGCACAACGAATCCCTCCTGCATATATTTTGTTGGCAGCAAAATCTGCGAGGAACGTAAATTCATTAAATATTTTCAAATGTCTGTTTCGGGATGACCATTAAAGACGCATTATATGTGAAGATTCAAAAAGCATGTTTTGGAAAGTAGAATTAAAGGGAATGTGCGAGAATATATGTATGATTGTGTTTGCCTATATGTACACTGAATGTAGTCGAGAATTTGTAAAGGTTTCCCGTGGATGCAGAATCTATATAATTTTTTTCAAAATTCATTCCTAATTAAGGGGGAGGCTTTCTAAGTGGAATTGCTGCCGAAGCTTTCATCAATTAAACTTTTTTTTCTTGTTTTAAAAAAAATTGACGATTAGTTTAAAAGTTTTGGAAGTGTTGAAATGGTATGATGAATTGGCAGATTGACAACAATTACTAATCAAAAGCAGCGTATTTGGGAGAGAGCAATTTTACTTCGTCTGTAGTCAGAAGAACGTTCCATATAGTTTTAGCATTGCCATATAAGAGTGTATAGTCTGTTTTTTTTATCATCTTTTAAACTGTATATAATAGGCTGAAAAAATTTACGATTGTAATAGGCTATAATTTTATAGTATATATTTTTGTTTCTATTTAGATATGTTTCTGTTTTGATGATTGTATATTTATATTAATTCACAATCTTTGTTGAAATAAGAATATAATGAATTTTAAAAATTTTATTTTTATGTATTTTTTACATTATTAATTTAGAAACTTCTTTTTTTATTTGATATTTTTGTATATATTACTAATTTATAATTTTAAATTATTTGTTAAGAATTTTGAACATATTATTAATTAATATTTATTGCTTTCATTTACAAAATATTTAAATTTAAAATAATTTTTAAATTATCTATAAATTTAAAAAATTGACAATCGATATTTTGCCTTAATACGTAAAATGAAAGGGGAGAAAGAAATTTAGCCATCACTGAAAAACCATATGCTCCAGACCTGAACGTGAATGCATGCAAACGAAAGCCAAGAGTTTTTAGTAGTTGATCACATTCGGGATGAAAGAAATGTTATCATTATACATTGATTCCTGGCTATCGCCCACAGGAAAGGGCAGTTTAGAAGATAGTAGAATATAGAGTGCATATGTTCAATAGGTTTGGACCATATTTATTATGCTATGTATCATATACATGCAATCAATTAAGTTTTGTTTGTTGTTATAGTTATGTTTGCTGGGTATCAGTTCTTATTCATGGTTTAATTCAAGATATTAAACTAATTCAGAATCGATAGACTGATTTAAATCAATTCCATGGTTTTTGTTTTAATAATTGATTCAATATTGACCATCAAAGTTTGTTTAGAATCTCTTGTCTATGCAAGATATCATTTAATTTGTCTTTGGTAACACAGATTGGGTTGAATTTATTCCGGCTGATTAAGTTGAAAGACATCGATTCATACATTATGTTTTGGAAATTAAATGTTTTGTGAAATCAAGAAGAACAAAGAAACGGTTATTACATATGAAAGATAAATTTAAATACATGTTTTGATTGGTATCTATTTCATTTTTGTTAAAAAATTAGATATCAAAAAGTATAATATTTTCAATTTTGTTAAGAAATCCAAAAATCTTATTTGGGATGTGATATCGAGCTTTAAAATCAGATATAAGAATTTGTTCAATACAATGTCATGTTTCAGATTTTACACCTTGGTATTGAGTTTAAAAAAAAATTAAGACTTGTTTGTATGTAACTAGTAGTTGCATGCTTTTGTATATGTAATGATTAGTCAATAAGATTTGATAAATGTACAAAATGAATTATTAATGGTATGTAGAAGAAATTCCTAGATTATCATTAAACATTATTGATTTCTAGATTATCAAATTCCTTCTTAGAGGAAAAAGTCTACAAATAATAAGGGACTTATTTCTCAAATAAAACATAGAGGGAAATAACAAAGCTTTACACAAACTTTCCAAAATGATAGTCGAGAATTACTCATCTAATAAGAGCCAATTAAGTCTTCTTCCCTTGATGAGAAATCGAGCAAGATGGTAGGTGTGAATTAGTAAACGACTAGCAGTGATTAATCAATACCAGATATAGCATCTAACCATTCATCCATTCATTCCACGTTAACTTGTGAAATTAATTATAAAACGAATCACAAAAGCATCCACACAAGTAAACATAATAACACAACTATTTTTTATCATGGAAACCCTTTGTCATAGAGAAAAACAATGGCAAGAGTTAATACCCACAAGTATTTTGCACTCCTCTGAAATGTGTCATGACCCTATTAGGAGCTTACAATGATGCCTCGTTAGGAGAAGATACTATTAGGAGTTGCTCAATTAAGGGATTATCCTCAGACTTGTTAATATTTTTACTCTGTTAGGAGTAACGATACAAAAGTATTTTCTAATTCAAACTAATAAGCCACTCCTTTTAAGGAGTTAATTTTAGATACTTCTCACCCTATTAGGAGTTAAATTTTTTTAGAGACTTTTAACTTGACAAACTCTTCAAATTTTAACCAAATAGAATGATATGAGAAATAATATTTTAGTATTTCTTGAACAAATCCTTTTCAATTCACCATTTGCATATTATAGGAAAGACATTTAGCTACCTGCTTGATTACACAATCGTTTTCAATAAACAAATTTGATCTCTTCCACTGACACTTGCAAAATACATTTTCTATATACATCTACTTCTCTTCTTTAGGTAAACCTAACCCTAAACATGTCACCTCATGAGATCTATCTTTGTTTTATCAAAATGCATTATTAACCCTAATTCACCATTAGTTGGTACCACATGATCAACCTCTTCAATCACACATCAATCTAGCATAGAATATTCGGCCTTTTTACCTTTTCAAATGAGCATACACAATTCCAAGAAATTCCATCATAATTCCCAATGTATAACCAATCCATCAAAAAATATTGATCACACACCATTTACACATCATCAACCAACTCAACATTGTGAAAGATCTATTGGGAATAACCTACATGCTATTGGTTCAAGATCAAACACCAATGTTTCTTCATTTTTTCTTCCTTAACTTTATTCAATTTATCCAAAACATACCTTCATGTTAACCAATTAAAAAAATATTTTACTATGATCCAACAACTTTGTAATCATCATAAATCCTAAATTCCATCACTTGAAACAACATAGATTTGACAAACTAATCAAATTAATATTTGTTTGTCATAAACTAATTAAACTGATCAAATGTCTATCTCAATTTAATTAATCATAACTAACTCGATACCATGCAGCACATGAAATTACATATATAAAAACTAGAAACATCTCAGAGTCTCCCATACCAATCATGCATGCTAACTCGTCACACAAAAAAATTGCACACTTGACTTGTCTTTCTAGTAAACATATTATCACTGGCTATCAAGTTGACATCATTAACGACACAATAACTGATTCAATCACCATTAGGCATGTTCTTCAAGATATTTGCATCAATTATGCTAATAATTCCCCCCTTTAGCATTTACAGTAACACTAAATAATAATCAAACATTAATAAGATCATGATAAGACAATTAAAAGATCACCAACCATCATCAAAATAAACTATATCATCTTAAATTAGACATACTGCAATTTATAAAATTTTAGCTACTCTTTAATTGTACTTGGATCTCTCTCTCTCTCTCTCTCTCTAAATTGAATTTGAACTAGGACCTAATACATTCTCCTTGATTTTTTTATTTTTTCTAATCACTCATGGGCTGAGGTAGGATCTAATTTCTATACACCCTCCTCTTTCTAGACCCCATTTCCCAAATCTAATCTCATTTTATCAATCCATGATACACATTACACCTAGACCCTCTATAGTCCCAAAAACTTGGGTTACAAACCCAAGACATTGATATCTTAGGGAATAGGTTGACCCAGGTTGACCTTTTAGATCAACCTAGATCGACCTATTCCATAATAAGTCAAATTCCTTAGTGGTCGAGGGATTTTGGTCCTGGTCCTATTTCAAATTTTATTTAATTCTTGCTCACTGTAGTCAACTTCCATGGGGGTAATTTTGGAAATTCACTATAAAAAGACATCAAATGCCTCATTTGTACATGATATAAGAAAGATACAAGCATGCATGGACAACCCAATCTGACATAGAGAAATTACAAGGTGGAAGCTAAGGGATGAATCTAATTGTTGCATTTAGGGATAGTCTGGAGAAATTACATTGGTTTGAATATGGAGTTCTATGTTAGTTCCTTAGGCTTATGGCCTTGTAGATGCAATTAAAAATATTTCATTTCATTCATTCAGGGGTGTGAAAAATAAATAAATTATTGGGTACTAAAGTTTAGAGAAATAAATAATGATATGTATCAATGTCTTTAAGCTTAGCACAAACATAATTGAAACATGACAAAAATGGTGATATCATGGCCTCATTACCTAGAAAAGACCATTTACCTTCTGTGGTATTAATTATTAATTTAGAAACAACCTAATCAAGTGTCATTCTATTGAATTTAATTATTTTCAATTATCCAAAAATCAACTTCATTCCAACTAACATAGGTCCCAACCGAAAAGGAAATACATATAATAAAAAAATTTATCTGAACCGTACAGAAAGATCAAATGAGGTGGTCCATCCTCTGATTCACCACAAGAGTTTGCCCCATAAGGAATTTCCAACAACACAGAGCACAATAAACATGGGCTCTGTCCTAACTCCAAATGCATAGAAAACATGAAAGGGAAAAATATGCAAAGAAAGCCTAAAGCATGAATAATTCATAATTTACAGTTTAAAAAAACAATATTCTATACACAGTTAACATATTACTATGCATGAAAATGGAAGAAATAATAATTGTTGGGTGGAAAAAGGAAGAAAGAAAGTCATTTGTGTCTATAAAACACATTTTACATTTCACGATTTTTAGACAAGGATCATGAAGTTTAAAATAGATATCTCGAAGGAGGACATGAAAGTATGGCATGGTACATTAAGAAATAGTGAGACAAATTTAGTTTTTTTTTTTCCATCATCTACAATTGGGGAACACATAAAAACTTCAAAAATGCCAAAAATGAAACTACCAATAACATGGATGTGCCTAGGAATTTTTAACATAAATATGGAAAAGCACTTGATCTTCCCAAATCAATGGTCTACAATGTATAAGAGTTAGGTCGACCATTGAAACCTTTTTCCACTGTGCATACAAAACATTTTGAAATGAAAAATAGACGTCCCATCTAGTGTGAAAATCGGTGAAAATTTCCATTTAGAAACAACACATCATCATGAGGTCTATAATCCATGGCACATGCTAATCTTTAGATAAAATGTACGAAAGACAAAAAAAAGTAAAAAATGATCAGGTTTTTTAGATTCACAAAAACATAGTAAAATTTTCTCAAAAAATTTGTTGTTTTCGATCACAAAATATACAGAGCATGAAGATCAAATGTTGAAAACTTCAAAAAAATTTAATATATTTTTGTTTTTTTGAAATTTAATCTATGTTGCAATTTTTAGGGAGGATAGCCGCATCTATAATCTATTTATTTTTCTCATGGTTGGGTAAATCTCCTTCAATGATTCCTATCCACATCAATGGTAATGGTGTTCATGTTCTATTTTTTGAACTATTTATGTTTTCTCCCTGATGGGGACACAACCCAAGAACAAAATGGACACAACAGAAAAGGGAAATTGTATTAACTGAGAAAATAAGCTAGTGCAAATAGTACAGAGAAAATAAACTTCAAGACATGCCCTAAGGGCTTACAATAGCATAAATCTGGAGATAATTTCTCCTTTCAGTAACTCCTCTCAAACACCACTCCGAACTACCTTTTACAATGCCAGAAATCTCCTTAAATAGACCCCGGAGGGTTAAGGACTAGGAGTACATTCTAGAAAGTGCTAGTAGGCATCCACCAACCAAATAGAAGGTTCCAAAAACTGTGTTAGAAGTCGGTGCAAATCTAGAAGAATCCAGAAACGGTAACCGAACTTTCGGGAGGCATAACTTTTGAACTATAGCTCCGATTGACGAACCATTTACATTTTTGAAAAGCTCTCAAAGCGTTCTATAGCCCTATGGACAAGCTTCGCTCATCCCCCATTTTTGGCCCTTTTTGAGGTCATTTAATGCCCCTAATCTGACTTTGAAGCATTCTTAGGAGGTCTCCAAAACCCAAAAAACTGCAATAACATTCAAACCGTGGGGCCTTTTGACCTGATTCTTTTTCTAGAATGCTCTAAATCACAATTACATTCATCTAGCCAATTCACACCTTCTAGGTCACCAAAATGATGGCCAAATTGCATGCTCCTATTTTTTCGAGATTTTCTAGCACACTGATAGTTGAACTGTGAGAGTTGGAACCTTTATTTGACCCAAATGGGTATCCAAAAATGAAAAGACATGAAACAAAAACTAAGTCTAAGTACATTTTTTTGGGTGACACAGGATTGCCCTTATACCTCTGGATGCTCCTGCATCAGACACCCAAGGTAGATTGAAAAGTGACCCTGTCACTTTATGAATGGTAGAGGAAATCCCAAATGGGAAACCTCAACTGCTGAAATCCAAGTTGAGTCCTCGATTGGTCATCCTTTCCATTTGACCAAATACTCTTCATACTGCCTGTTTCTAGTACTCCTACCCACACGATGATCTAGAATGTCTTCTATCTCCTCCTTCTTAGAAGCGAGAATTGGGCATGGCTCTAACACCTCATCTGCACCATCATCATGATACTTTGTTAAATCTGCAATGTTGAAAATGGGAGAAATATGAATACCATCTGGCAGCTCCACTTCATACGCATTTCCTGAGTCATGTTTCTTCAAAACTTTGTAGGGGCCAAATTTCTTCATTTTCAGCTTGTTGTAAGTACCAACTGGAAATATTTCTTTTCGTAAGTGCACCATGACTAAATCTCCTACTTGTAATTCCTTATGTCTTCTCCTTTGATCAACCCTAGCTTTATACTCTTGATTCATCTTGGTAATGTGTGCTTGAACCTCCTCATGTAGACGCTCGATATGTTCAACAAATTCCTCAGCTTCAACACTTGTCCTCTCCCCTTGTTCTATCTTCCTCAATTCTGGGGCAGTCCTTGGGCTATTCCCATATACAATTTAGAATGGTGATTTTCTAGTACTCCTATTTATAGAGTTATTGTAAGCAAACTCTGCTTGTGGTAGAATCAAATCCCATCCCTTGGGCTTATCCCCAACTAAACATCTCAGCAAATTGCCCAGACTTCTGTTTACCACTTCTGTTTGGCCATCAGTCTGTGGGTGATGCGTGGAAATGAATTTCAAGTCTGTTCTCAACTTTTCCACAATGTCCTCCAGAAATACCCCACAAATTTAGTATCTCTGTCAGAAACTATACTCCTTGGAAGACCATGTAGTCTTACCACCTCTTTTAAAAACAAGTCTGCAATATGGACAACATCATGAGTTTTGTGGCACGGAATGAAATGTGCCATTTTGGAGAACCTATCAACCACCACGAATACTGAGTCATTACCCCTTTGTGTCCTTGGCAATCCAAGAACAAAATCCGTACTTATGTCCTCCCATGGCGTTGATGGAACAGGCAATGGCTGATATAGGCTAGTATTTTGACTAAACCCCTTGGCAACTTGACAAACCTGGCAACTCTGTACAAACTTCTTCACATCCTGTGAAATTTGAGGCCAAAAATAATGTTCTCTAAGAATGGCAATGGTCTTATCATGACCAAAATGTCCTGCCATCCCTCCACTGTGTTTCTCCTTAATCAGATTTTCCGTCATGGAACTCCTTGGAATGCACAATTGACTACCCTTGAACAACATGCCATCCTGAATCAAATAGTCTAAACACTTGGTTCTATCTACAACAATAGGCTCTTTACAAGCTTTTCATGCTTCAGCAAAATCAGGATCCTCGGGGTACAAATTCTTGAGTTCATCAAACCCAACTACTTCAACCTACATTACTGTAAGCAATGACTTTCTCCTACTTAGTGCATCTGCAACCCTATTAGATTTTTCACTTTTATGCTTCAACACAAATGTATAACTCTGCAAGAATTCTACCCACTTCATATGCCTCTGATTCAATTTACCTTCGCTATTTAGGTACTATAATGCCTAATGATTAGTATACAAAACAAATTCCTTTGGCAATAAATAATGCCTCCATTTCTTTAAGGTCTGAACTATTGCATAGAATTCTTGATCATAAATAGAATACTTCTTCTTTGCATCATTCAATTTTTCACTAAAATATGCAATAGGCTTACCTTCTTGGCTTAATACAGCCCCAATAGCGCTGCCACTGGCATCACAATCTACATGGAAAACCTTTCTAAAATCTAGAAGTGCCAACACAGGCTATTTTGTTACCTTCTTCTTCAGCAATTCAAAACTTCTTACAGCTGCTACAGTCCATTTGAACTCTTTTCTATCCCCTCTTATTGTATTAGTTAGGGGTGCACATATGCCACTGAAATTCTTAATAAACTTCTTGTAAAAACTAACCAGACCATGAAATGATCTTACCTCAGTAGCAGACCTTGGAGTAGGCCATTCCAAGATGGCTTTTACCTTCTCTGGATCCATTTTGAGACCTTCAGGTGATATAACAAACCCCAAATAGACTAACTCCCTTTTTGCAAAGATACACTTCTTCAGATTAATTAATAGTTTCTCTTCCCTTAGCCTTTCAAGGACACTACGAATATGCAGTAAATGTTCTTCCAAAATCTTGCTGAAAATTAAAATATCATCCAAATAGACAATAAAATTTTTTCCCAAGAACTTCTTAAGTACCTCATTCATGAATCGCATGAAGGTGCTTGGGGTGTTCGTCAATCCAAAGGGCATGACGAACCACTCATAAAGACCCTCCTTGGTCTTGAAGGCTATTTTCCACTCATCTCCTTCTCGAATCCATATCTGATAATAGCCACTCTTGAGATCTATCTTTGTGAAGCACTGAGCTCCACTCAAACAGTCCATAAGATCATCCATCCTTGGCAAAGGAAATTGGTACTTGATGGTTATCCTATTTATAGCTTGAGAATTTGTACACATCCTCCACTCTCCATCCTTCTTTGGTGCGAGTACTGCAGGTACTACACATGGACTCAGGCTCTCTTGAATCAAGCCCTTCCTCAACAGCTCCTAAACCTATCTATTTAGCTCCTCTATTTCAGTAGGAGTCATCCTGTGAGCAACCTTGTTAGGAAAACTAGCTCCTGGAATCAGATCTATCTGATGACTAGTTTGCCTTATTGGTGGCAATCCATTTGGAACATTATCAGATATAATATCTCCAAACTCCCATAGTAAATCTGAAACTTCAAGTGGTATTTCACTACTACCTTCTTTATCTTTCCTAGGAATCAAAGCATAGCACATATGTTGATGTTTCATGCCATCTAAAAACTTTCTTCCATCAACAAGACAAATCCTAGCACTGCTACATACCTTTTCACCTTCCTCTTTCATGGGCTTCAATTTGTGGTGAACTCCATCCTTTGTCAGAGAGTATGTGTTTGCATGTCCATCATGCACTGCATGTCTATCAAACTGCCATGGTCTACCCAACAATAGATGGCAAATATCCATCGAAATAACATCATAGAGAACTTCATCATGGTAACTCCCAATTTTAAATTTCACTAAACATTGTTCACTTACTAAGACCTTATGATCATCTTTTACCCAAGCAATCCGATAAGGCTGGGGATGTTTCTCCCTCTTGAGCTTCAACTTAGAGATCATCTCTTCTGATACCAAGTTATCAGTGCTACCACCATCAATGATCATGTCACAAAATTTATCCTCACACTTGCATTTGGTATGGAACAAACTCCTCCGTTGTCCTAGTTCAATCTCACCACTTAGTAGGACTCTTTCATTTACCAAGGTCTCTCCTCTTTTTGCATCCTCTAAATGTGATTATTGTGCATCCTCATCCACACGAGCAACCCTAGCTTGGCCCTCAGCTCTCCTATCTACCCTTCCTTGTCGTTGAGGGCATTCAAATGCACAATGACCTTCTTCATTGCAATGGAAACAGGTACCATGGAAGCCTCCTCTTCCTTGTCCACGTCCTCTACCTCTTCCTCTCTGATTTCCAAAGTCTTGGTCATGGGACCGGTTGAAACCCTCATTCCTTTGGTTCCTACTAGTACCCTCATCTTCATTTTTCTTTTGGGTTTCATTACAGCCTCCAGATGATCTACCGCTTCCCCTTCCTCCTTGACCGTGCCCTCTTTGTCTTCCTTCAAACCTTTTATTCAGCTTCTCTTCAACTCGTAGGGCAAACTAGTATGCCTCTTCAACGCTGGTCATTCTTACCAGACTTAATTCCTCTTGGATGCAAGGTCGCAACCCACTGATATAATGAGCAACCTTCTCCTTATTTGCTTCTGCATGCCCCGCTCTAATCAAGAGTCAGTAAAATTCATCCATATATTCTTGGACTAATATTCTTGCTTGCTTTAACCCATGCATCTTCTTAAACAAATCAAGCTCGTAGTCCATAGGAATGAACTGCTTCTTCAATTTGTCCATCATGTGATCCCATCCTGTGATCTTCTCCTTTCCTCTTCGATTTCTTTCCAATTGAACCTCTTGCCACCAGATTTTGGCATGGCCTTTGCAAACTTAACCTTATCTGGGTCCCTGATATCCTCATACTCAAAGTATTCTTCCAGTTCATTGATCCAATCGATCAACTCATCTGGTTTCAGATTTCCTGAAAATACACCCACTTCAATTGTAGGTCTTTTCCCAAACTTAGTGGCCCTAAAAAGCCTTTCCTCTACATGATTCAGAACTTCCCCGTCAAATTCGTCTTCTGGTCCCATTACTTCTTCTTCATTGTCATCCTTACTATTGTCACCTGCGACAACATTTGCTCCTCTACGAAGCTCCTCTTGCAATGCCTGCAATTGCCTTTGGATGGCTCTGACCTCCTCAGGATTAATAGCTCTAGCCCTTCCACCACACTCTCTTCATGGAGGCATCTTCTAACTCGAACCCACAACCACACAGTCCTGGTGCAAACTGCCTCACAGTCAACATTCTGTCTACACACTCAGAAAAACCCGGTCTGATACCACTTGATGGGGACACAACCCAAGAATAGAATGGACACAACAGAAAAGGGAAATTTTATTAACTAAGAAAATAAGCTAGTACAAATAGTACAGAGAAAATAAACTTCAAGACATGCCCTAAGGGCTTACAATAGCATAAATCTGGAGATAATTTCTCCTTTCAGTACCTCCTCTCAAACTCCACTCCGAACTGCCTTTTACAATGCCAGAAATCTCCTTAAATAGACCTCAGAGGGTTAAGGACTAGGAGTACATTCTAGAAAGTGCTAGTAGGCATCCAATGACCAAATAGAAGGTTCCAGAAGCTATGTTAGAAGTTGGTGCAAATCTAGAAGAATCCAGAAATGGTAACCAAACTTCTAGGAGGCATAACTTTTGAACCGTAGCTCAGATTGACGAACCGTTTACATTTTCGGAAAGATCTCAAAGCGCTCTATAGCCCTGTGGAAAATTTTCTCTTGTCCCCCATTTTTGGTCCTTTTTGAGGTCATTTAATGCCCCTAACCTGACTTTGAAGCATTCTTAAGAGGTCTCCAAAACCCAAAAAACTGCAATAACTTTCAAACCGTGGGGCCTTTTGACCTGATTCTTTTTCTGGAATGCTATGAATCATAATTACATTCACCTAGCCAATTCACACCTTCTAGGTCACCAAAATGATGGCCAAATTGCATGCTCCTATTTTTTTTTGGATTTTCTAGCACACTGATCATAGTTGAACTGTGAGAGTTAAAACCTTTATTTGACCCAAATGGGTATCCAAAAATGAAAAGACATGAAACATAAACTAAGTCTAAGTACATTTTTTTGGGTGACACAGGATTGCCCTTATACCTCTAGATGCTCCTGCATCACTCCCATTCGCATGCATAGAAAGCATGGAAAACAATGATTGAGTTTACCTAATATATAGTATTTTTAAGTTTCTAACCAATAGTCTTATGGTACACCCAATGAATGAAGCCTTATCTCTGGAACCCAAAAGAATTCAAATCTCACTATCCATTGAAGTAATTTGTTCATAATCAGCCTATTACCCACATGACTCTTAGTTAAATAAAATCATTTTAATAGTCCAACCACTAATTATTATTCATCATCTTCCTACTCATAATCATTGGCTCCTCAAGTGGGACTTTATAGATTATGGTAGAAGTGACGGGTAGATAGTTTATCTTATTACAATCTTTATATTATTTTTGGGACGTTGGGATTAAGTTTTCCTAGAGTACCAAATATGCGGAGAGTACCATTGGTTCTATGGACAACATCATTCATTAGGTTTGTTATTTGAGAAGTGATAATTTTGGTGCATCACACTTACTCTGGACTGCATGCATCTTATGACACTATGATATCCTCATTAGATTTGAATTGAAAACTTGGTAAAAATTAGATGGAATTGGGCTTTTTATTTACTTATTTTAAAGCTTGTAAAGAGAATGACAGATTTTTAGTTTTCTTAAGAAGGATAGAGTACAACGATATTTCAAAATGCAAGGAAAGGGATAGAATACATGTATTAGTATCTTTTTTTTCTTTTCTTTCTACTCTAATGGAACATATTAATTGAAGTCTTAAAATGGAATATCAAGAGATAATATAAGTAGCTTAAGGAGGGGGAAATCATGCACAAGCTAAGCTCGAGCCATAAGCTGCTTGTTTTCACTAGTCTATTCTCCTTCCCTAAAGAGTTTCGAATCTCCAATTGCAGCATGATTGTGTTATAATGATTTAGAATAATTGAGAGCAAGGAGGATGAATCAATTATCCTCAGGTCCAAATGTACCAATTCAACCTTTATTAACTTCAAGCAAATTAATCAATCTTATAAAACGACTGTCTTTTTAACATATAATCAACAAATAAACTTTTCATGTAAATGCTCAACTCTTTGTTTTCTATTTGTGCCAACTACTAGTAAAATAAACTATTATAAGAATAGCATGCATACAAATAACATACACACATGTAAATAATACTTTGACACCAAGATTTAATGTAGAAATCCAATTTGGGAAAATCCACCAAGTAACATGCTACCAATTTTTCACTCTTCTAAAGTGGGCTTGGTTAAGAGCCAACCTTGTTAAAGGTTGTACAATACACTATTAAATGTGACCCTGTTAAAGAATTTAATCACCTTTTTGGGAGTGGCCTTGTTAGAGGACTTTGGATCATTTCTATAGAATGTCACCTTGATTAAATAATTTACAAAATTGCTATTAGGTCGACCTTGATTAAAGGATTTTGACTGCCACAATGGTTAAAATGTAATAGTATGTTTGATTTGTAAAGTAAAACTCACTTTACAAATTTAGATCTCCATTTTCTCATCTTTAGGTTCATTTACTAGCCTCCATTCACATCTCCATAATTTATCTGCTTGGCATCTCTTCAAACAATCACTCTTCACACGTCTCCTCTACTGTATTTTTCTTTACAACTTCTCCTTAAGATTTCCAATCAGCAATGAACCAACCTTAAAAAACATCTAATATGCCTCTTTAAATAGTTAAATTTTGAAGTCTTGCTGCTTAAACATCATTGTTGATCTTAGGATTGGGTCAGATTCATTAAATCCATCCATCATTTTGTTTTCCTTCTTCAAAAAGCTTCTAATCAAATCCTTGCCTTTGATTGCATAAAAAACTCTCTTTATGTACTAAATACTCTAGCTCATCAATCCTTATCATCCACACACTTTGACTAATTCAAAATTCTAACCGTGTCAGCCTCAATCTCAATTCTTTCACAAACTATTACTTTTGTTGTCACTCAACAATCACTATGTCCTTTTGCTTGGTCATCACTATGTAGCTCAACAGACACTATGTTGTCTCATTTAACATCAACAAGATCACTCGACCATTACTATGTTTGGTTGCTACTATCATTTCTTTATCATTTTCCTTGGCAATAAATATAACTCAACTTCTACTTAGGTTCCTTAATCTTCTACTTTAACTTCTTCATGGACTAACCAACACTGATGCTCAATCAAGCTCAGAGTTTAATTCAACTCTTGTTATTTCCCTCACACATCAATTCTAACTTTCTTCTGTACTTCATGTAGTGATTAAAAAAATACATTATCTTATCAATGACTAACTTATCAAGTGCCCATTGTATTTCCAAGACACTTCTTATCATTCAACAACATCACTAGCTCACCTTGTTGTCTTCTTTTCAAATCCTCTTCATCAATTAAATGATATGAAACTCTAGGGTAAGTGCACCAAGTTGTGTTGCCAAAAAGATGACACCCATTTTTTTTTTCTAACTTTGAATAGTGTGTATGTGCTTTTTAAAACCCAAAATATTATAAATGGGCTACAAACCCATAGCCCATTCATTTTTTCATCATTTTGCGACTTGCTCTCCTCATAGCACATATGTGAATTTAGCAAATTGAAGATTTTTGCCACCCACCTTGTCAATATGCCTCCTCATCATCGAAGTTTGAGATCATGATCATGTTGTATGTTGTCTAGCCTTCTTTTTGCATTTTTTTATATGTTTTTGTATTATTTTTTAGGTTTTTTTCAATTTTGCTTTCAATTTGTTTATTTATTTAGATTGTAATTGGTTTCTTATTAGGAAATGTGAATAATGAACTGGAAAATCCCCAACAAGATTAAAACCAAAACCCTCAATAAGATCCAAACTAAAACCCTCAACAAGATGAGAATCAAAAACCTCCACAACAAGAACAAGAAATTTTGCAACCTACATCGATTGGAAGACCTCCTCCTAGCACACAAGAGAACATAATAAACAAAATAAAAGGAGGTAAAAATGAATTAGAGCACTCATTGGTAGGTTGAGAGCTTGTGGACAAACCAATCCAATGAGAGCTCATTTAGCATTGTCCCTTGAGTCCATTATGACCCACATAGCTTCTATTAGTGGTCAATTGGATATTTGGCAAGTTAAGAGGGAGGAACAAAAAAGGTATTATGCAACCAAATTATCATATCAAGATGTTCAAAAAAATGATATACACAAAAGTAGCATTTGTGCATTGTTTAGAAAACTTGGTGAACAAAATGTTGTTAGATGGATTTTGATGCCCCTCCCTGCAATAATCATGAGGTCCCAGTGTATTTCTTAACAAAATTGTATTATTATTTTGTCCTTGGGGAGATGCCCAATTATTTTGATATATTATAATCTCAGGGTAGAGGTGGGGGGTCATCATTTGAGAGGTCAGGGGCATTTTGTGACCCTAATGTAGTTAGGGCACCTGTGGTCAAACCACAGGGTGAGCATGTGACTATTCCTTTAGTTGTGAAGGAACATGTAGAGGCCAACACTCTATTAATGCTTTGGTGCAGACCCTCATTCATTGCACTAGTTCATTAGTTGAGGAGGAGCCTTTTGTGCATCACAGTCACATGTGCACATCATGTGGATCCTTACACACATTTGGCAATCATGCTAGAGATGGTGCAGATGATGGGCTAGTCACTGATTAGTTCCTGAATGAGACATTTGGCATTTACACAACTAAATTACAATTATAATAAACTAATTTGATCACATTTCATATATATAGTGAATAACCAATTAATTAGTATGTATTGACATTGTTCAAAATTCAGGGTCAGAGTGTTGGCAGCCCTACTAGTGATCCCCCAACCCTATTTTTCATCCCATCAATGAGTCTAGAGGTATGTATCAATTTAATCATTTAAATTGATACATATATTTGTTAAGTAATCATATGAAGGATTGATAAAAAAATTGTGCATGTGCATTAGTTCTCTATAGGACCATCGTCATTTACTAGGGACTTCAAGCCTAGATGTGATACGAGCTTTGTAGAGGTACATTTGTTTCATGTTTCATGTTATGTGTAACATGTATTTTATGACATGCAACTCTTGACATCTAAAACTCCACTTCATCTTCAACAGTCCATCGATCATGGAGTGGCTGCAACTATGGTTAGTTCAAAGCCATTGACTAAGGTGTGAAAGAATTTTCTTGGTTTTAATTGTTGTTTATAATAGTTAGTATCGATATTTCTAATGTTATTTATAAGTGATTATATTGATTGAATTTTTATAAGGTCTCATTACACCCGATCATCCACGAGCCTTTAAGGTGGACTTGGAGAGCGACTATTTGATGGCGATAAGAAAATAATTAATTTTGTGTGCACATATATTTGATTTCAATGTATAATAATTTTTTATTCATATCTACTTTGTTTGTATCAGCTCAAGTTAGAGAAGAGCCTCAACAAGAGGACAAGCAAGCATGTGAGGAAGATGCCATCATCCCCATCATCTCCCTCCACATGACAACTGAAGACCTCTAGAGATTTGTTTCCTTCCCCTTGTCAGAAGGAGAAGTTATAGTTGATAGACACACATGTATAGGCATCAGCGAACATATATGTTGGATTTTATGTCAGTGGACATATTCAATAAACGTTTGATGTATATATGACATTTTATATTTGATGTATGACATTTATTTGATGCATGACATTATTAGACTTATGACATTATTTGTTAATATATAATATGTTTGTTCACATATGAAATTATTGGTTATCATAATATATTATGTTTTTTTTAATGTATGACATTATTGGTTATCATTTTATATTATATGTTTGTTCATGTATGACATTATTGGTTATCATAATACATTATATGTTCGTTCATGTATGACATTATTGGTTAACATAATATATTATATGTTTGTTCATGTATGACATTATTGGTTATCATAATATATTATGAGGTTGCATGGGTACTTGTACCCACACCCATGGTACTCGTACCCATGTACCAAAGTACCAGGGACATGTATCCCAAGTACGGGGTACTTGGTGGAGAGCATCATAGCTAAGGACCTTGATTGAGATTTTAGATTATTATTTTTAGTTTCAGCTCATTGTTTATCAATCTTAATTCAATACCTAATCAATTCGAAACTTTATAGAATATTGATTAACAATAAACTTTATCACTATTCAAGCATAAATTTTTCATTTCAAATATTTCATCATCATATGATTTATGATCTTTTTCATGTTTAAAGTTTTCCATCTCTATTATTTGTTTATCAAGCTTAATTTAATACCTAATCAGTTTGAACTTTGATACAAGATTGATCAACAATAAACTTTATTAGTGTTAAAACCAAAAATTTATCATTTACAATATGTCATTGTCATATGATTTATGATCTTCTTGTTCATTTTTAAAGCCTTCCTTCTATGTTATACATCTAAACATTTATCATAAATTATTATTACAAACATATAACAAATCTAAAATTGAAAACAATACATTACATTTGCAAACTTTATCACTGTTCTTGATTTGAAAAATCATTGTCATGTCTCATAAATTTAGGTTTTCTATAAATGTAAAAGTATAATTAAAAATAAAGTGACATACCCAAGTACCCCTGCCCCCTATTACTAAAAATAGTTGTACCTATACCGTACCCATACCCATACCCTAAGTACCCCAACTACCCCCGTCCCAATGCAACCTTGTATATTATATGTGATCTTTGTGTTTTCTCTATACCTATATGGTCTATAGGATCTCTTGCTACTTAGAACATCCCCTAACCTTTCCCAACCTCCTCACCAGGTTAATTAATCCAAAGTTACAAAATCACTCCCTTACTCTTCTAGGAATAGTATCCCTCCAAAGGTTTTATAGGTCTACTAGGGTACTATAGAACTCCCTAGTCCAAAAAATGTTTCCATGATGTCCTAAGGTGTTATTGGAAGACTTTTACTATGCTTGAATGGATAACAATAATGGGTTTTTACCCAATTTCAAGATTTCTTCACAAAAGGGCTACAAGGAGAGCCCCTAATTAGGCCTCCACCTAGATTTCTAGGGCCAATAGCTCCTTTGTCTTAGAGTTTCAAGACCTCTATACTTAATAAAAGTTGATACATAGGACCCATGTTCAAGGATTTTTAGGGTCTCAGGGTGTGTACAGGTCGTACAACAACGATGGAAAAATTAAGGGTTTGGTAGGGTTTTCATGGCTGCCTGTTGTCTGCACTTTTAAGACACCTTCCACAGTTCATCAAGACTCCTCCTCCACAAGTTAGAACTTCCTCATACCCCTCTTCAATCCGTCATAAGGGCAAGTCTTCATTCTTCAAGATTTGCTCTCGAGAGTTCTTTCTTTGCTAATAGTCCCTAGCCAGGCATTGCCTAACTCACCTAGGGCTTGGTGAAAGAATTATTTACACTCACTTTTAGGGTCCTTTCTTCCATCATATAATACATTAGAGTCTATAGCCCTGAAATCTAGAAGACCACAGAATTTACATGGTGGAGACAAGACTTATAGCCCTTTCATGATATATAACTCCAAAATTGGCAGTAGACAGGTATCTTTGAAGAAATTTACAAAACCTTTCAAAACTTTGTCACAAACTATAACTAATGCATGGAAAATGGAAAACAAGAAATAAGACAATTACAAAATGTAAAAAAATGATAATAGCCACATGATTAGCTCCAAACAAGATTAAAAACTAGTAAAATTTGTGCTAAAACAATCACAGTCCACTGCATACATTCCAATAGTATAGATTCATACAAGAAATGAGCTGCCAACCCTTGATTAGGGTTCCTCTAAGCATAAATAGGTTGTACCTTAGGTTAGAGATAGGTTTTAAGGCCTTTTCAAAGCTTCTTTATAAAGTACATGAAAATATTATACCTATGTTGGAGCCCAATATTGGTTTTCACGACAAGAAAGAAGATATTCTTAGTTAAATATTCTTTCTTGGAAGTTTAGGAGAATTCGAGAAGATAATCATAGAGCTAGTGAGGTTCTTAGGGTGGAAGAAGATATAGATGATGTTCTTAGACAACTACAACAACAAAGACAAAGAAAAAACTGAATAACCTCTAGAAACCAAGAATCCAAATATCTTAGTCTATGAACCATTGTTGGGAAAATTGGAGTTTTTATTCTATAGGGTCTAGGAGAAAAGAAAAAAGTAGACCTTCATATCATTTGGAGGAAACCAAGTCAACTCCCACCCTACCATTTGGAAAACTTAAACTTTACATCAGACAAATCTTCCCCATAAAGTCACTATCTAAAATCTAATTGTTGCAATGACTCAACCATGGGGGGCTTCAACCTCTTAAGTGCTAATCTAAACAACCTAACCAAAGGAAATCCTATCAAGAGATGGTTGAAAATGTAGGAAATTGTTAAATGTTTATCAACTGTATAAATTTTCATCTTGAATATAAATTTGATGTAAAAAAATAGGGCAACATCCTAGTAATGTAAGAATATCCTTCATGCACTATTCCAACAAGAAGCCAAAAGATCCTTAAGACTTAGGGCAATACATTGCACCCAAAGTAGCTAAATAAAGGTAAACATCATTTTCATCAAACCTTTGGTTCAAAATTTCAAAGTTCAATGACTCCAAAATCTCATTTGGTAAAAAATCCATACTTTTGTAAGTCATCCAAAGTTAAAAAATCCCCCCAATGAGTACCTTAGATTGAACCCTAACAAATTTGATAAGTTGATTGAATATGTCATAGGTCATCAATTTGTGCTTAAAGTTGTTGATAAATAATTAATTAATGTTTCATCTTTAGAAATCGGTCAAAATTATGTAGTTCATTCCTCCATTGTTAAATTTGAGACTAAAGTTGGTTCATATTACAAATACGTCTATTAAATATGAAACTCAAACCATTCTATATTTCTATGTTCATACACAACAATAAGATCAATAATTTTATAATTGACTTTAGGGCTTCTAACAATAAAATGCCTTGTATGTTTTGAAATCCTTAGATGCATGCCTCTCCTCCCTAACTAAAATCTTTGGTAAATGGTCGTTTATGGATTATAAGAAGGCCCCCCTAGTACAAAAAATAAAAAATGATCAATTTGCATTAGCCACTCATCCAAGCAAGAAACTAAAGATAACTATTTTGGTTCCTAATACCCTAGTTAGTAATGACATGTTGAGAAAGATTTTTTGTAGTGACCTAGGAGGAAAAGTTAAATTGGATTAGTCTCAGGATACTATACTAGTGGGTAAGGAAATTGTGACACTCCAACCAAATGGAAAGTCTATGTACATTTCTTTCATCAGAAGATCCCTGAGCCCAAATTCTATGCACTAGGTGTTAAATTTCTAACTACATTATTTTAGGAGGGGAAGAGGTTGTTGAATCTAAAGTTAATAAAAAGGATTCCATATAGGATATTGAGTTCAATGGTATCTATTAATCCAATAATATAGGAATTGGTGTAGTGTTGGTATCACCACAAGGTGATAAATTCCCTTATTCTTTTAAACTATAATAAAAAAACACAAATAAAATAATGGAGTATGAAGTCTTGTTGGTAAGAATTGTTGAGCCTTGTTGTTAGGGGAATATTAAATGTTAGAAACCTAAGGTTGAAGAAGTATCAAAATAGGGCATGGAATGAAGTAGAAATATTTTAGGATTACCTTATTACCATAAAAAATAATGTGTTCAAAATGATGTGTATGATCACCCCTTTACCTTCTATCATGAGTCTCCATCATTGGATGAGATGACATATCCAGTTGCCATGGTCAAAGATCATTTCCCTAGGGACATTTTGGTTTGGCATGGTTGAGAATGTTTGAGAACTCAATAGGATGGGATGAGCTTGGGGCTAGTGTTTACCTAGCCATGTGGAGCTAACATAATAGATAGTTCAATCCCGTGATGAAAGGTTAGAGAGATTTGGTAGTTGGCAACTTTGTACTAGCCAACACTACAAGTTTCAGCATCACCCGAGATGGCATCACAAAATCAAAATGGAGTAAGATCTCCAAAAAGTGAGAGAGGTTATTATAGGTCTCTAAAACATGGTCCTATAAGAAATCAAATTGCATCTATACCACAAACGAGCTCCATGATATACCCTGTCAAAGATCACTCCCCTGTGGCATTTAGTAACCCTTCAGGATGTTTCAATTTGGCATGCCTGAGAATGTTTGAGCACTCGATGGGATGGGACAAGCTTGGGTCTAGGGTTTACCCAACCACTCAAAGCTAAAAAAATAAAAATTTTGATCCCATGACAAACGGTGAGGGAGATTTGGCAGTTAGAAACTTTGTACTGGCCAACACTACAAGTTTCCACATCACCTGAGATGATGTTGCAAAATTAAAAAAAAGTAAGATCTCCAAAAAGTGAGAGAGGTTATTGTAGGTCTCCACAACCCAGTCCTATAGGACCTAGAATTGCATCCATATATTGCATGAGCTCTAAGATATGCCCCATCAAAGATTTCTACCCTATGGCATTTAGTGACCCTTAGGGACATTTTGGTTCGGCATGCCCAATAATGTTTAAGTGCTCAACAGGATGGGACAAGCATGGGGATAGGGTTTACCTAGCCACTCAAAGCTAATGGAATAGACAATTTGATCCCATGACAAAGAGTTAGGGAGATTTGGTAGTTGGTAACTTTGTACTGGGCAACACTACAAGTTTCAACATCACTCGAGATGGCATAGCAAAATCAAAATGGAATAAGATCACCAAAGAGAGAGAGAGGTTATTGTAGATCTCTACAACATGATTCTATAGGACCTAAGATTGCATCCATATCTTGCACGAGCTTTGAGATATGCCTGTCAAAGATCGCTGCCCCATGGCATTTAGTGACCCTTAGGGACATTTTGGTTCAATGTGCTCAAGAATTTTTGAGTTCTCAACAGGATGGGATGAGCTTGGGGATAGGGTTTAACTGGTCACTTAGAGCTAAAAAAATAAATTTTTTGATCCCATGATGAACAATAAGGGAGATTTGGTAGTTACCAACTTTGTACTGGTCAACACTACGAGTTTTAGCATCACACAAGATGGCATCGCAAAATCAAAACAAAGTAAGATCTCTAAAAAGAGAGAGAGGTTATTGTAGATCTCTACAACATGGTCCTATAGGAACTATAATGACATACATACCTTGCACAAGCTCCAAGATATGCCCTATCAAAGATCACTATCTTATGACATTAAGTGACCCTTAGGGACATTTCAATTCAATGCACCTGAGAATGTTCAAGCACTCAATGGGATGGGACAAGCTTGGGGCTAGGGTTTACCTAGCCATGTGGAACTAATGAAAGAGACAGTTTGATCCCACAATGAATGGTGAGGGGGATTTGGCAGTTGGCAACTCTATATAGGCCAACACTAGAGTTTTAGCATCACCGAAGATGGCATTGTAAAATCAAAGTAGAGTAAGAAATCCCAAAAGAGAGAGGTTATTTTAGGTCTCTGCAACATAGTCCTATAAGACCTAGACTCGTATCCATACCTCACACGATCTTTGAGATATGCTCCATCAAAGATTGTTATTCTATGGCATTTAGTGACCCTTAGGGATATTTTGGTTTAGCGTGCCCGAGAACATTTGAGTGCTCAATAGGATGGGACAAACTTGGGGCTAGGGTTTACCTAGCCACCTAGAGCTAATGGAATAGATAGTTTGATCACATGGCAAATAGTGAGGGAGATTTGGTAGTTGGAAACTTTGTACTAGCCAACACTACGAGTTTCAACATCACCCAAGATGGTGTCACACAATCAAAATGGAGTAAGATCTCTAAAAAGTGAGAGACATTAGTGTAGGTCATTGCAACATGGTCCTATAGGACCTAGAATTTCATCCATAGCTCACACAAGCTTTGAAATATGCTCCATCAAAGATTGTTGCCATATGACATTTAGTGACCATTAGGGATGTTTCGGTTCGGCATGCTCGAGAATGTTTGAGTGCTCAATGAAATGGGAAGAGCTTGGGGCTAAGATTTAAACAATCACCCAGAGCTAATAAAATATATAGTTTGATCCCGTGATGAACAGTGAGAGAGATTTGATAGTTGACAACTTTGTACTAGCCAACACTACGAGTTTCAAGATCACCCAAGATGGCATCTCCAAATGAAAACAATGTAAGATCTCCAAAAAGTGAGAGAGGTTATTGTAGGTCTCTATAACATGGTCCTATAGGACCTAAAATTGTATCCATACCTTGTACAAGCTCCGTGATATGCCCCACCAAAGATCGCTACCTTATGGCATTTAGTGACCCTTAGTGACATTTCAGTTTGGCATGCCTAAGAATGTTCGAGTGCTCAATGGGATGAGATAAGCTTGGGGCTAGGGTTTACCCAGCCACCTAGAGCTAATGGAACAAATAGTTTGATCCCACGGCCCTTTTCCCACTAAGTTGCAAATTTGAGCAACTTTTACAACTTTCAACAATGCAACTTTGCACAAAAAGTGCAATTTTTACATTTATTACTTGATTAAACTTGGAAAAGGTTTGGTAACACTAAATTAACTAGTTTTCAAATGCTCATCCCTTTGCCAATTCCCAAACTCACGCCATTCATAAATCAACATGGTACAAGAGGTCAAATCCTTCATGGTACTTGACCTAGGGCTTGATTGAAAAATCAAAAAACACATCCTCTAGTCTTAAAACCTGAAATCTTTAAAAGGACCCTACTAACTACCATTTTCAAGTGGGTATGAAATTTCAACAAAGAAAATTGTAGTTAGAGGTTAGAGGCCCATTTTTGCTGTGTGCAACAAAATGTTATCCTAAAAACCTAGTTCCACTAAAAATGCAATAACTTGAGTTAGAAAACACATAGAACAATGACACCAGAAGAAAAAGAAAGTTAATTCAAAGCTCTATCTCAAAAATTCATCACATCTGGTCTACAAGTTCATATATTCCATACAACATGCAAACAATAATAAAAATTACCCTTTTTACACTAAGTTGCAAATTTGAGCAAGTTTTACAACTTTGAACAATGCAACTTTGCACAAAAAGTGCAATTTTTACATTTTTCACTTGATTCAACTTCTATGACTTGGAAAATGTTCCAACATACCTAAAACCAACAAAAAGCAACTCAACCCTATGATTTCTTAACCAAAAAGATTAAAAATCCTGAATTTTCTTAATGAGTAACTTTTGCTTATAAATTGCATAAGTGCCTTAAGCATACAAAATGGTGTGTTTCTTTGACAACTATGGAAATCTCATCCAAAGGTTGTTTATTCTAGCCTAAGTAGGTAAAAAAACATGAAAACCAAAATATAAACCAAGTTGCAAGCGCCTATCGGTCTATCAGTTTCAAATTTGGTATAACACCTAAATTGGAAGTTGATACTTTTTCTTATTAGTATGATGACAACTCTACCATGGTTGTCTATCATTCCATTAAATTATAGAAAATCTCATGATGTATTTGAAGAGGCCCTTTGATACCATTGTATGTCTCTATGAACTTTGTAAAAGCCACTAGATTGGGATAGTATCTATGATCATGGAGGGAACATTGTGTGTACTAATCCTATTTATCATTATAATGGTGTATATTAACATGTATATCTTTAGACTATTGTGTATTTTAGGCTTGATGATCCATTTGCCTTGGTGCCCTGCACCAATTTCCTTCAAGCGAAATGATGTAACCATCCCCTTTCTATTCTAACTATGACTTGGGGATGGATTACTATCATGTATCATATGTAATTATGTATACTAATGTAGGAAACAATCAGAGGATGTAGATGATTGGTGCAAAGTCTACAACCTTAATCCACCAAAACCTTCTTAAGTGCCTAGTAGCACCCAACCCACTGCAAGATGCCAAACAAGGTTTCCAGCATTTACCCAATGCTAACCTCTATCTCTTCAAGTGGACTACACTTCTCCAAGGTCTTACCCTCTCCCTAGGGTTCTTAGAAAGCTTGAGCCAAAATAAGGCTTTAGGGATAAGCCCTCAACTAAGCCAAATAAAGAAAATTAGGCAAAATGCTTTCAAGGGTTCAAAAAAAGACTATTTTTTTCATAATTAGTCATATCCCACTAGAATTCATACACTTTTAGGATTCCCACACCACTAATAGACTTATTTCCCAAATCTAGGCCTAGAAATCCTGATAGGTCTATTTTTAGTTTTCCAAGGTTAACTCTCGAACTCCCGAAACAATGTGGCCAAAAAAACACCTTTTTGGATACCCTTTTCTAGACTCTTGAATATTCCAAGGACTTAGGGCCTAATCCTACTCTAGGATACCCAAACACCAACTAGGATCATAGTCCTAATAGGCCTAATTAGGTCGACTTTCTAAGGCAAGTGTCAAGAGATAAGGTCATAGAATCAGCACAACCACTTGGGACTCTTCCACACCATGCTAGCAATCCATTCCACCCTTCACCTGGGTCATTATAGCAAGTTTGAGAGTTTTACACCAATTTCTCTTCAAAATTGGGCTGACCACATGATGATGTTCAGCCTAGGGCCTACAAGAAAAATTAGTAAACATTTTTTACCCCTAAAACTCTGCCATATGTAAGAATATACCTCTAACTTTCTTCCCACAAAATGGCATCAAGTTCCCACCATTGGATTGCAAGTTAGAGGGCCATAAGTGCAATCTAGTCAATTTATAGACTTACCTAGGCAACCCTCAGTAAAATGGTAATATCTTACAAAAACTAATAGATCAAAACCTCAAACCATATGAAAATGAAAGGTACTTAAAATACCTATCCAACCATAACAAATTTTTACATGTTCCAATATGTGCACATCTGTACAATAGCAAAACACAAGAAAAATGGTAGAAAATTACGTTTTTATTGCTTCAAAAGACATCAAATCCATACAACCATCACCCAATGAGGATTTTACGGTCATATGATACATATATTCTTCCATTCCAATGGTTATAACTATATTTCAAATGGTGTTCACATCGTACACTTGGTTTTTTGCAATTTTGCTTTGACAACTTTTGGAATTTTTGACATCTTAACTCCTAGACACCTAAAACTTAACCCAATGACCCTAAGGACCTTTATAACCTTTTAAGAAACATAAAAATCCTTTTTTCCTTTAAAAATACCTATATCCCTCATTTTTGACCCCTTGGTTCAATTTGGCACTCTGGCTTATAATGGCACCTAGAGTCCAATTGACCTTACATCTTGGGTCTTATTACATAATTTTGAAAAATTGTTCCTAATTCACAACTAGAATGACACATATATATTTTTCTTGGTTCCTTGCACCAATGATCATCCAACTGGACAAGTTTGAAGTGCTTAGGTGCATTAAAATGCATTAAATTTGATGCCATAGGTATAGCAGCAGGAGATCTGCCTAAAGGAGGCCATGGTTTTACACAAAATAGTGAAACTAATCATCATAAAAAAAATTTAGGATCAACTAACAGGTCTTGGAAGTGATTTCTTGGTCATATTTGAAGAGGCCCTAGTTTTTGGCCCTGTTTAATAAAGGTTTCATAAAAAAAAAATATAGAGAGTTGATGGGTTCAATTCAATTAAATAATCCTCATTTTAGAATCATATTAAGATACTTTACCAAGTTATATGGTTGGGAGATAATTATTCCATATAGTTCCTTTGTAAATGGAGGGGTTTTTATGCCTAAAAAGTGGCCCATAGTATAACAACAGAGACTTGGTCCAAAACAACCATAACTCATCTTTTGATATGTTATAGAGAAGAAAAATGGGTATCCTACCCATAAATTTATATTCTTTATGTTATGGAAAAATGTGGAGAAAAATGCAAGAGGATACCATTTGACAACTCTTTTTATCTTATTTTTGCTTGCTTCACAAGTTTTGTACATAGGGCATTTACCTATGACTTAAACACCTGTGAAAAAGTTATCTTTTCTCTTTTCACATCATCACTTTGGAAAAGTGGAAATATTACTAACCTAGTTTAAAAATCAAGTCTATTATAGTTATCCTATTGAATTATTGTATCTTCTTTCATGCCAGTTACAACTAGATATAAGATTTGCCAAGGAAAGTGACCTAAGGCTATCTTTGACATATCACCTAGAAGAGAGTTAGAATTTTGATTTTTAATCCATTTTCAACTACCTTTTGTGAGTATACACCCTCTTTACCTAGATTTGAAAATAGTGTCTCATTGACATTATCTAGGGAGGAGCATGAAAAGAGGATCAACAAACTCCTATCTAGGATAGTAGAAAAATGGTTACAATGTGCAAAATGAGGAAAACAAGCCTATATGAAAGAAGCATGACAATTTTCTCAAGGATTTACCAATTAAATTTTTAGACATTGTTCACTTTTACCCTAAAGATCAAAACATAATAGATATGGTTCACAAGATAATGATCGAGATCTACAAATCACTAAGGAAGAGATCTTACAATTTCAACAAGATAAATATTAACAAAATCTCTTGAAATTGAACTTGGATCAAGTAAAAGATAAATGCTTCATGCACTTATTCTCTCAAGGAGTAAAATTTCTACAAAACCTCAATGTTGAAAACTTGATTCAAAAGGAGGAACCTTCACCTTTAGAAGTTGTTATGAAACAAATGGAAGAAATTAGGAAGGATATGTTACACATGGAAAATGAGCAAGAGAAACCTAAGCCATCTTTTTCACTTGAGTCTATATGTCTATTTCCTTTTGAAAAATACTTATAAATGTATCCTTTTACTTGTAAGGTTGAATTTTTTAAGTAAGAAAAATATGATGGTAGTGGAGATCCTCATGATCACATTTGGGATTTCTGTGCACTAAGTATGAAATTCTTACATGAACTCACTTATCTCATAAGCTTTTTTTCCTAGAAGTCTTAGTGTGCAAGGTATGGAATGGTTCACAAAATTCTCTCCTCCACTTATGTCATTTAATAAAATGGAAAAGGTATTTCCAACATTATTCCTATAGTATTCAACATGCAATCACTATGCTAGACTTATGCAACATCAAACAACACGAAGTAAAATATTCTATTTCCTTTCTTTAGTGATGGAGGAAGCTTTCTTCTTGATATCCAAGGAAAATACCTGAAGCTGAAAAGATTGATATATTTATCAACAACCTTGTGCCTTAATTATAGCATGAAATTAGGAAACAACTATTTTCCAATTCGTTACAAATTGAGGATGTTTCAGTTAAAAAGGGTGAACTCAATTGATAAAGGAAAAAACCAACAACAATGATCAAAACAATAATAATGTAAAGGGTAAATCATACTTATGGAACAAGAAAAAGAATGTGGTAAATGATGGTATAGTGGACACACCCAAACCTAAGGAGCCTAATGTGATCAACTTGACCAATGACATTCAAACTACAAAACAATATGCTTCTCCAAAAATATTGACTCAAACAAATCTAATGACTCTAGTAAGGATAAATCATTATGGGTTTCCAAATCTAAGCACACATGTACACCTTTAGGAGATTCACTTGAACTGGTGTTGAATAATTTGATATTGAATAAGATCATTACACTACCATATAACTATAAACCTTATGAACCCAAGGTTAAACCTAAATTTTGGAATGAAAATCACTATTACATCTATGATAGGAATAAGGGTCATAAGACTAAAGATTATATGAAACTTAAATACCTCATTCAAGATCTCATTGATGGTAAGAAAGTTCGGGTGGATGCACTCATGACTAATACTGATCATAAGGTTTTCAATAAACCTAGGTACCCAAGCATGAAAAAGAAGAAAGTTCTAGGAAGAAAAATAAGATGCAAAGATCAACTAAATATGATTGATCCAACTTGTGAGAACATAAACATGATGAGGTCTAAAGGGAAAAAGGAAGGCTACAAATCAAACATTGATGAACTACTTATGATTATCCTTAAGGGTGTGGATTCTTCCACATAATCACAACCTTACAATCTTGAGACTAAGAGTGAACAAACATAACAACCTATGGTCATCCTTAAAGGATTTGACCCCCAAACCCATACATATGCTATAAACTTGAATCTTGTGACTAGGAGTGAACCAAGTATCATAAAATTTGGTCTTAAAGCTCCCAAATAGACAATGTCTACAAAATTTATAAGATGGGTTTTATAAGTTTATGATTCAAAAATAATTTTTTTTTGGAGTTTATCTAAAATAATTACAAATCACAAAAAAAGTAAAATATAAAAGCATGTTATTCATAATATCATTATTTTTAACAATGTTCCAAATGCAAAGAATTATTTGTTTGAGCTTCTAACAATGATCAAGGAGCTTACTGAATGGCTTGATGAGTCTTGGAAACTTCTCCCATTATATCCTTGCTTTTGCCAATTTCAAGTTTCTGGTTACAAGTACACAATCATGAATTTACAACACAAAGCATTCACCTTCTAACAATTTTCATGTTCTTTCATTACATTTTGATCCAAACAGAAAATTCTAAACTTTCACTTATTCATTTGAATGACTAATCTGAAAATGGGTCCTATTAAAAAGAATCTAATATAAATTCAAATAATGTATCTAGGTTCTAAACAAATCAAAACATAAAATCTGTGATTTAAACTTATCTCATCACTGACACATAATAACAATACCCACCTTGTCATGTGGTTAGTCTTGGGGGAGAGGTTGCAACATTGTATTTCGATCCAAGTGATCACTCTTTCTCTCTCTCCCTCTCTCCCTATTATGTCTAATGAACCAACTAGATCTGCTCTACATTTTAATGTCTCAATTATTGCCTCGTGGTCTGACTTGCAAACTTTCCAAAGAATCTTATTATGTGGTTTTCCTTCATATTTTTATCAAGTGGACATTTGATTCAACAAAAATGTTTGAATAATGAAGAATCTTCCTCTTTGTTTGACAATCCTTGAATAACCACAACTTAGGATTCTTCATAGAATATTGTCTAAGCCATGTGCCAGTTACAACCACTGCACCGATATGGTACTCTAAACCTTCACCATCTATAACTAAGTGATCCAATTTTTGTTTGGCTTAGACACAATGAAAAAAGTAATAATTTTTCCCTTCTTCATTGTCTTCAGGTGCAATAATTGCAAAAACATGGCCTGCAATGACAAATGTACAAAATGCGGTCATTAATTCATAAAATACTTAGGTAGAAGTTATAAAGTTACACATTGAAGTTACAAAGATACATAAATATATATATTACTAGGTTGCACTAGATTAGACAAGCAATCAAATTCAATAGATGAATCCATCTCTAACATTTTTAATGCTTGTGGGGGACAATAGGCGTCAATTGGGTCCAAAACCCATATATCCCATTTGTCCACCCATTCAGTTGACTCACAATCATTCCAATTTTCCTCTGCAAATGATGGACAATAGCATGTCATTTTTCACATGTGGATACTCTATGAACCTACATCAAAGCTTCTAAAAGAGTGCAAATCACTAGATCCTATTAGTATGCAACAATCCTCATATGGTGCAATGTTAGTATTATCTATCAACCAAAAAAATCTATGAACTATAGACTCACCTTCCTTACCTTGACCTATTGTAGCATTACACCACTAGATGATGGATTTTGCATCTATCAATATTGATCCATATTTTTACTTTAATTTTTCATGAGCTAAGGCTCTTTTGATGCATGCGCCTACACCATCATGCTCTCCCTTTCCATGACCAGCCTCTGTTAAATTCCACATAAATTGAATTCTACACAATCTGTACATCCTACTCAACCAATAGAACATCCATGAATTCTTGAATTCAGATGTGCAATTGTTTGACCAAATAATGTATTGATAATATGTTATGCCCCTGTTAGCCAAATCTCCATAAAATAGTTGAAAAAAACCATGTACAAACTCTATAGAATGTGATCAATCATCGCTGATGTAAAAATGGTACTCCCTCAAAATATTACTATCATCCTTTGTACTTGTAGGTGAATGCATGAATGTTATGTGAACAAATTGAAAACCTTTTGAGAAGAATAATACTTTTCTTGTACCTCATTTTGTGGTTGTAGTGTGTAGTTCTCTATGAGGTCTACAATTGAAACAATGGTATCCAGTGGAAATGTATCCTTGCAAAATTTGAATTGAAAATCTAGCCATCGAGCTCTATGTGTATGCCTTGCATACTCGTAAATAATATTTTCACGAAAAATCTTCATGAACTCATACACTAGAATCTTTTCATTGACTAAATCAAATCTTTTACCCAATTTCTCATCTTTTACAGCATATATCACTGTCTTAAATTTTCTGTAATCTACTATTTCATTTCCAATTTCATGTGTACTATCCATATATTCACAAGTTAGTAAAAGCTGCAAAGAACCACAAAATAAGCATGTACCATCCAAGCATGATGTCTTGTAAAATTGTTGGCCATTCCCTATTTCACATAAAATGTTGAATATGAATTCTCTTGAAGATCTTGGTGGCTCATTCATGTCACAATCTTGGAAAATAAACTCAAAATGCAGAAACACACATATATGCCTAAAAATATCAAAATGGTTAGAAAATTCAATATGTATTCTACAACAAGAAGTTGTGCACGTGTGATTTATCTTCACATAAAAAGGTTTACCCATCTTAAAAAATCTTTAACTTATTCGAATTTGAGGATACATACCAATAAATTTTGTAAAAAATTTGTCTAAGATGAGTTAAGAAAATGTTTCGCATGTAGGTTGCGATTTTGGCTACCAATCCACCTTCTTACAACATCTCTTTGATTAGGAGAAACACGTGCATTATTTTTCCAAAAATATTTGATCAATGATTTCAAAGCTTCACTAATTTCTTTATCCTTTTGTGGTAGTCTACCACTAAATGTCCATAACTCATTTTTTGTTGGATCTTTCAATCTCTAACTCCTTAGCATGGCTCTCCTTAGAGTACCTCTATCAATTTTCAATATTTTTCTTGTCTTTCTCATGAGTCAAGATTTCTTCATTTGGGTACTTACTATTGTCAATGTAAGTACCCGTCTTGTGATATTACTATCTTTGGTGCATGATTTAGAACCCACTTTGTCATAAGCACTCATTAGATTCTTTACAATATTTTTTTTTCATGTGAATCATCCATTGTTCTTAGCCCAAGAATCTTCATGATAGGCCTAAATTTCAAATTCCTCATCATTTCAACAAATAATTGACATTGACCTGTAATATTTAATTCTTCAAAGAATAATCTCCACATACGATTAACTTTTCTTTGGCAAGTACACTTGCTAATCTTCTCAGGCATTGATTTCAAAATGTTAGTATAAATATCAATCAAACATTTAGGTCTTCTAAAATGAATTCTTGAAGGTGTCAAAATCTCTTTCATTCTCTCAACATTTTGAACATCAACATAAGGTTGAGTGTTTTGTGTACCTTGAACTGAAGATGACATCCCTTGGCAATAAGATGCAAAAAATGAAATATCACCTACTTGATATGTTGATGATGTGCCTTCAACATGACATGATGGAGTGTGTACATTGTCAAATCTACAAATTAGTGTCTCTTCAACATGAGAGGGTGATATGACTCCAACATTAGAAGATTGTGTAGCTTCACAATTCAATTGTCTTCTTGAGCATAATAGTCTCATCTGTCCTCTTTGTCTTTCCAATTCTTCCTCTTTGTTTCTGTGCATCGGTGGTTCTTGATCCTTTTTGAAAGTCAATTCTTAATTATTGCTTTGCAATTTTCTTTGTTTACATAGTAGTTTCATTTTATCTCTTGTAATTGCCAAATCTCTCTCCCTCTCTTCATTTGTTTGAGTTTTTGGTTTCTTCCTTGACATGAAGATGATTTCTACATGTCAAATTATTCAAACATCTGAATTACTTACAATTTGTAAATTACAAATTATTCAAATACATATAAAAATTACAATTATTTTAATAAATACACAATAAATATCAAACAACTTGCAAAATTTTTAACCATTTCCAAATAACAATTCATTTGAACATACAAATTTCAATGAATTCACTGTATATTAAACAACCTATCAAATTATAATCAAATTTGTCTCTATATATCAACAAACAATATTTAAAAAGGACTACACTAACCTTTTCTATAGAAAGAATATTCAAAACGACTTCAAATAGTGTATCCAATGATTGAATTTTGTGTTTGCTAGCTTCTAAAATTCTTCAAATAGTGTTCACTAACTTCCAATAGCTTGAAACTTGTGTTTTCTATTGAAACAACAAAATACAAAATAGACAAAAAAGCAGAATATGGACCAAAAGGGACCCAAACTTGCTTTCTAACCATTTTTTGGTGATTTCACATAGTGTGTACACACTATGTGAAAATAAATCTCTCCCTATCCCACCATCCCCCATATCGTACTCTCTCTCTCTCCCTGCTCTCTCTCCTCTCCCATTCCCTACTCTCTCTCAGTCTCTCTCTCCTCTCCCATCCCCTACTCTCTCGCACTCTCCCTCTCCTACTCCCTCTCCCATTAGCTACTCTCTTTCTCTCCCATCCCCTACTCTCTCACTCTCTATCCTCTCCCATCCCCTACTCTCTCTCTCTCCTCTCCCATCCTCTACTCTCTCTCTCTCTCTCACTCTCTCTTCTCTTCCATCCCCTACTCTATCTCACACTCCCTTTCCCACCACCTACTCTCTTTGGCCCTCTCTCCTCTCCCATCCCCTACTCTCTTTGTTTCACACACTCCCATACCCTCTCTCTCTCTCAGGCTACTCTCTCTCTCCCATCTCCCATCCCTAAATCTCTCTCTCTCTCTCTCTCTCTCTCTCTCTCCTACTCTCTCTCTCATCCCCTACTCTCTCTCTCTCCAATCCCCTACTCTCTCATGCTCTCCCTCTCCTACTCCCTCTCCCACTACCTACTCTCTCTCTCTCTCTCTCTCGCATCCCCTACTCTTTCTCACTCTCTCTTAGGTCTCCCATGCCCTACTCTCTCGCACTCACTCTCCTCTCCCATCCCCTACTCTCTAGATCTCTCACACACACTCTCATCCCCCCTCTTTCTCTCCCTCTCCCACTCCCTCTCCCACTACCTACTATCTCTCCCTCAATCTCTCTCCCTCTCTACTCTCTCTCTCTCACTCTCTCCCATCCCCTACTCTCACTCTCTCTGCCATCCCATTCTCTCTCTTCCACCCCCTACTCTCTCTCACACTCTCACACTCTCTCCCATCCCCTACTCTCTCTCTCTTACATACACTCCCATACCCTCTCTCTCTTCCTCTCCCACTCCCTCTCCCACCACCTACTCTCTTTCTCCCATCTACTCTCTCTCTCTCCCTTCTCTCCTCTCTCATCCCCTACTCTCTCTCTTTCATAGAAACACACTCCCATCCCCCTCTCTCTCCTCTCCCATCCCCTACTCTCTAGATCTCTCACACACACTCCCATCCCCCCTCTCTCTCCCTCTCCCACTCCCTCTCCAACCGCTTACTATCTCTCTCACTCACTCTCTTTCCCTCTCTACTCTCCCATTCCCTACTATCACTGTCTCTCTCCCACCCCCCTACTCTCCCTCTCTCACTCTTTCCCATCCCCTACTCACTCTCTCTCCCATCCTATTCTCTCTCTACCACCCCCTACTCTCTCACTTTATCACACTCTCTCCCATCCCCTACTCTCTCTCTTACACACACTCCCATCCCCCCTCTCTCTCCCTCTCCCACTCCCTCTCCCACAACTTACTATCTCTCTTCCATCTGTTACTCTCTCTCTCTCTCTCACTCTCTCTCTTTCTCGGGCTACTCCCTCTCCCCTCTCCCATCCCCTACTCTCTCTCTCTCTCTCTCTCTCTCTCTCTCTCTCTCTCTCTCTCTCTCTCAGAAACACACTCTAATCCCCCCCTCTCTCCCCTCTCCCATCCCCTAGTCTCTAGATCTCTCACACACACTCCTATCCCCCCTCTCTCTCTTGCTATTCTAGTCCCTCTCCCATTGCCTACTATCTCTCTCACACACACACTCTCTCTCTCTCTCTACTCTCTCTCCCATCCCCTACTCTCACTCTCTCTCCCCCATCCCCTACTCTCTCTCTTACACTCTCTCCCATCCCCTACTCTCACTCTCTCTCTCTCTACCATCTAATACTCTCTCTCTCTCTCAGTCTCTCCCATCCCCTACTCTCTCTTACACACATTCCCATTCCCCCCCTCTCTCTCCCTCTCCCACTCCCTCTCCCACTGCCTACTCTCTCTCTCCCCTATCCCATCCCCTACTCTCTCTATGTCTCTCTCTCCCCTCTCCCATCCCCTACTCTCTCTCTCTTTCACACACACCCATCCCCCCCTCTCTCTCTCCTCTCCCATCCCCTTCTGTATCTCTCACTTGCTCTCCTTCTCCCACTCTCTCTCCCACCGCCTACTCTCTATCTCACTCTCACTCTCTCCATCCTCCTCTCTCTCCTCTCCCATCCCCTACTCTATCTCTCACTTTCTTTCTATCTCCCACATCCTCTCCCATGACCTACTCTGTCTCTCACTCTCACTCTCACTCTCACTCTCACTCTCTCTCTCTCACACTCTCACTATCACTCTCTCCCTCTCTACTCTCTCTTCCACCCACTACTCTCTCTCCCAACCCCTACTCTCTCTCTCTCTCTTACACTCTCTTTTACATACATTTCCATCCCCCCACTCTCTCTCTCCCCCACTCCCTCTCCCACTACCTTCTCTCTCTCCTGCCTCTCCCATTCCCTACTCTCTCTCTTTCACAAAAATGCACTCCCATCCTCCTCTCTCTCATTGTCCCTCTCCTACTCCATCTCCCACTACCTACTCTCTCTCTCCCCTATCCCCTACTCCTAATCTCTCTCTCCCATCTTATACTCTCTCTCTGCCACCCCTATTCTCTCACACTTCCTCTCTCTCCTATCCCCTACTCTCTCTCTTACACACATTCCCATTCCCCCCCTCTGTCTCCCTCTCCCACTCCCTCTCCCACCACCTACTCTCTCTCTCCCATCCCCTACTCTCTCTCTTTCACACACCCACACACTCCCATCCCCCCTCTCTCTCTCCACTCTCATCCCCTCCTCTCTAGATCTCTCACACAAACTCCTATCACCCCCCCCCTCTCTCTCTCTCTCTCTCTCTCTCTCTCTCTCTACTCTCTCCCCCATTCCCTACTCTCTCTCTCCCTTCTCCCATCCCCTACTTTCTCTCTTTTCCACCCCTACTCTCTCTCACACTCTCACACTTTCTCCCATGCCCTACTCTCTCTCGCACACACTCCCATTTTCCTCTCTCTCTCCCTCTCTCGCTCCCTCTTCTATTGCCTACTCTCTCTCTACCATACCCTACTCTCAATCTCTCTCTCTCCCATCGCATACTCTCTCTTCCACCCCTACTCACTCTCTCACATTTCCTCTCTCTCCCATCCCCTAATCTCAATCTCTCTCTCTACCATTTTGTACTCTCTCTTTGCCATCCCTACTCTCTCTCACACTTCCTCTCTCTCCCATCCCACACTCTCTCTCACTTGCTCTCTCTCCCATCCCCTACTCTCTCTCTCTCTCTCTCTCTCTCTCTCTCTCTCTCACACACACACACACACACACACACACACACACATCCCCCACTATCTCTCTCACTCTTGCTCTACCTCTCTTCTTCCCTCTGTATGCACTATTTATGTCTCAATAGTGCATGTGTACTAACACATGCAATTGCTATTAAGACCAAAATTTAGAAAGCCTTAAATAGCATGTGCTCACTATAGGGCATACACAATATTCAAACCTTTTCATTCTACCAAGCCTAAGGCTTGGTTTTGCCTTGGGGATCCAACCCAAAGGCTTGGAGTCTATAAACTAGTCTAAGACATGTTTTACTACAAACATTTAAAAAATGATTGATTTTCCTTGTGTGCTCTTCTTCAAGATTCCTCATGGCTGAGCATTGATAAGATTAGGTTACATGACATTGTAGGTCTCTATGTTAGCTATATAACCATATAATTTATTTATTTTATTTGAACTGTTTCAAGCATTTCATCTATAATTTCTTTTGAAAGTATGTCCATTTTTTGTCAAAAACTAACATGTACTAATTGGGCTATAGATTTTAGCTAGTTTGTCAAATTTTGTAACAACTTAGTTTTTTAGAAACTAGACTCCATTCTACACACTTTGAAAAAAATAAGTTTTGATTTTAGATTAGTTTTCAATCATTTCTAGGAGGAGCACATAGATATTTGACATTTTTGGGATGTGTCTAGTTGAAATTTTCATTAAAAAAAATACAAATTGTAAAATTACCAAAAAATCTGGGATAAACTACATAGTGTTAAGTAATTTTTGACTAGAGCAATTAAAGAATTTCAAAAAAAAAGTTAAAATTTTAGGGGGGCCACACTTTGTACTATGTTATGTTTTTTTTGGAATAAAGAGTACCACTTTTTGTGGCCCCCTTTTTTGAGGACCTAAAACTAAACCATTTTGAAAAAAAATTAGTAGTTTAGAAAGTAGATTCAAAGGACTACTACTTTTTCTTTTCTCATATCTTTGAATTTTGAGCGTAACTATCTTAAAATTCTTGTTGAAGTTTAGAAATTGCTGATTTTAGAAAAAAAAAGGTGTTCACTTATACCCCCCTTTTGGCACCACAACTTGGTGCAATTACCCTCTACACTGTTGGTAAATATCTCTCCAGTAGATTTGACACTATGTCTTACCAATAAGTTTGAAAGCAATGACAACATAATAATTGTTCCAATTGTAGTTTCCAATAGACAAGATCATTATTACTTTAATAGGGGACCATGTTTCATAAGGAACTAATGATGTTGAAAATCAATTTAAAATTTCACTTTTTTTAAAACTCTATCTAAAATATACCCACAATCTAATTTATTTGGCTATAGTATATACCCAGTGGTCTTCCAAAATACTCTATATTGGACTTGAATGTTTACATTATTTTGCAATCAGTTTCTAGACTTTTTATAGATTGGTAAGATGACAACTTGAGATGCAATCATTAAATTCAAAATAACATTGTCAAAATTTTATGAATTCATTATCAACAGGAAAGTTAGAACACCTCTCATATGAATCAACAAAATAATATAAACACTAATTGAAATATTATAATCATTAAAGAAATGAGAAAATTTGATTTTCTTGTTGCATTGAAGGCGTACCTATACTGAAGAAAACAACTTAGCATCACTCATGAATGGTTGTAATTCAATTAAATGTCTTGCAAGACTATTGAATTTTCCTAGTCTATTGATCCTTCCATTATAATTTTAAAGAGAATCATGGTTTTTTATCTGTTCTTTTTTTCTTGTGGATGTCATTTCATGGTGTGATCTTCCCAATCTTCACTGCATGACCAAGGATAATTTTGACATTAGGAAAGGTTATTCTTCTTGAGATGTCATGCATTACTTTTGTATACATTAGTGTCAAGGGCTTAAGAGTGGCTCATAATAATTGTTACATAATCTACCTAAGCATGAAGAAGCAAATATACATACACAAGAGTTTTGGTTTTATGGTTGATAGTTCAAGTTTGATTAACTAACATCATGTTAAAGGAGGGCTTTGTTTATCAGTGAAATGGACAAGAGATGAAATGATTTATTTTCATGGAGCATTAAAGATGATTCAATTTTTTCTTTCTTAATTAAGTCTTTAATAGTTCACTTTTGAACTTATTGTTAAATATAGCTTCTCTTGAATTGATTAAGAATAATATCTCCTTTAGATCCTTAAACTTCTATTTAGTTGATGCATATATGTATCATATATTTTGAGATCCTACGAGATGTAGTATTGTATTTGATGTAGTTGTATTTATTATTGCATACTCTATGACATGTGAAATGTATGTTATTCATTAGATGTATTTTATTGTATTAGTTGTATTTATGTATTTCTTATGAAATTATGGGTATGTTATTCATTTTATGACTATGGACATAGTGCTTAAGACTTAATCTTATTAATACAAATTCTTAAACATGACTCAACATTTTAAGGAACCTTTGAGGAATGAAACCTATATCATAATTCCATATGTGTAATTGGTGTGTTTGTGTATATTGCTTCCAATTTATTACTGTGATGCTATTTAAACTTTAAAGAAATAGTTTAGTGAACTTTGTATCATACTAGGTTTATCTATTTTGGGTTCCTAAGAGGGGCATTATATGAAAACAAATTTAAAATACATATACATATTTGAATGTAGTGATAGAAGTATACACCTATGTACAATTTAATTTAAAAGTCTATTTAAAAATCACCTAAGCATTAGTGTGTGTCACATACATCATATGTGTACTCCCATTGGTAGTAGTTGTTGCATCAATAATGTCTATCCTCTTTCTGTGATCAGAGCCCACATTGGAAGAAGTATGCTCTACTATGTGTGCCTACAAAAATATTATTAATTTGCAAATGTCATCACATGAATTATACTTGTGTATATAATTGTTATTGTAAAAGAGTTCAATTAAAAATAGGCACCTAGGTCTAAGGAGCAAGAGGATCAATAGTGACACACAATATGTTCCATCTCTAATTATCTAGATATAAGTGGTGTAGAGTTAAAAGGATAAAATATCACCTCTAGACATGATCCTATCTTAGTTCCAACATCATTTCAAATTAACTTTCATATCGACTCATTAAGAACATCTAGTTTATCCATAATAATAGAAATATCTCTAATTCACATCCCCTCAAATGGAGTTGCAATAGACTATTATGCATCTAAGTAATGAGCTAAGTGATCTGCTGAGTGTTGAGCACTAGACTTTTGAGCACTAGAGTGATGTGTAGAGTGTTCAATGCCAAAATCCTATTCAAAGTGATGTGTACTCTAATGTATGCCAAATTCATGTGTAGAGTGTAGTGTCAATTTGAATATTGGGCTATTTATATGTCTAATCTCATGTGTGACATCATATAAAGGTATCCTTTGCATATCTGCAATGTGAAAATATGCATGTAAAAGATCATCTAAAGAATACAAGGCCATATCCATAATTTTTTTCTCTCCATTGAGGAAATGCATATCTCCCCAATTAGAAACATGTAAAACTCTATAGATGTCATCATTAAGTGGTGTTGTACTCAATGATGCCTCTGAAGATGATATGGGATGACTGGGTCTACTCATAATATATCTACCCAAAGTGTCATATGTAATACAACTGGATGCAGTGGCAATGTGTCCTATCCTATCAAGCACTTCCATCTAAGAATCAAGAACAACTCTATTTGTAGTAGTAGCCATCACTGGAGTCCTTTGAACAACCAACTCTTGATGAATAGGTGGATCTTGACCAACCTTATAGAACTCATCACAAACATAAACTCTGCCACATCCTTGACCATAATATGTTGTAAGATCTAAATTTTTCATGTAGTGCCCTAAATGGTACTCTACATACAATTGCTGGGAAACATATAGTGGTATCTAGTCGTTATTAGGATAACAACCACATGATACCAAAAATGAAGGGTATATCATACATGCAATCTATGGCATAACACATTATGAAACTTGATATCCCCTCACCTTGATCTTCCCCTCATAATATCAAAATACATCTTGTTTGATGATATCCTTAGGGACTAAGCTTTGAACCCACTCTAAGGAAATGTCACCTAAGACCTCTACTCTAAGCTCTACAAAATCCCTATCAATGGACTATGGCACAAATGTAGTCTATGATCTACATCAATTAGTAAGATCCTAAAGACTCATCAAAATATACTCACAAATATCTCTATAAATGATACCAAGATCTCTCAATTCACTGTTTGGGTTGTTCCATCTCTATAGTTACAAACTAGAATATTCTCACAATATTGAGAGCATGAGGGTGGACATGGTGTACATCAAAATGTTGTCCCTATCCTTGTCTCTTTCCACATCATTGTGCCTCTCCTTGCACCTAATCATGTCCATGTCCCTAATCATGAGGCTTCCCATGATCCTGCCCCATTCCTGAAGATTTCCACAATCCTATCCCTAATCCTAAGGCTTCCCATGTTCCTATCCTAGACCTTATCCTAGACCCTAAACATGAATAGGATCATCTTGGGGTACATGATCTCTATCATATGATTCCATCTATGAGTAACATGTGTAGATTAAATGTTACTATTAAGTACCTAAGTGTGTGTGTGTGTGTGTGTGTGTGTGTGTGTGTGTGTGTGTGTGTGTGTGTGTGTGTGTGTGTGTGTGTGTGTGTGTGCGTGCGCGCGTGCGCGTGTGCGTGTAAGTACAAGAACATGTATTGAATAAAAATTAATATTAACATATAAAATGTTGAGTCATGTTAACTCATCTTAGTTTTTAAAGGATATAATATTGGGTCATATAAGATTTAATAGGTCCCATTAGGTCTTATTAATCATCTAAAGTTTGACAAGGTCATATTAGGTCTTAATACATATTATCTAGTTGAATGTTATGTCCTAATACGTCCACTTACCTATCCTAATAACTGTTATTAGTCATGTTATTTCATGTTAGGCCCTATTAGGTATTATTAGTAATCTAAGGTCTAATATGTCTTATTAGTTGAATTTTGTTTATTAATAGGTCTTATTATGTACTACTAGGTCTTATTAGTCATTTAAGATATAATATAGATGCATAAGTAAAAAATAAATTAAACATACATCTAAAAATGAACATCAAATTTCACATCTAAATATCTAAAACATTTAACCAAATGTAAGGAGAGAGTAAGGAGAGAAAGAGAGTAAGGAGAGAGAAAGTGAGGAGAGAGTGAGTAAAGAGAAAGAAAGGAGAGAGAAAATGAATAGAGAGAGGTGGGAGAGAAAGGAGAGAGAAATTGTGTTATTAGTTGAATAGTATTTCCTAATAGGTACTAATAAGAATTATTAGTCATGTTGTATCCTAATTCTAGTCCTATACTCAATGTTCTTAGTCCTCTAAGATCTTAAAGTGTCCTATTAGGTCCCTATAGTCCTTATAGTCATAGGTAGTCATGTGTTATGTAATAATAGGTCCTATTAATAATCTAAGGTCTCGAGAGCTCATAATAGATCTTAATAGACATTATTAGTTGAATGTCATATCCTAATAGGTATTATTGGTCATTTTATGTCATAATAGATCATATTAGGTCGTAGCAGGTATTATTACTCATGTCTTACATCATAATAAGTTTTGATAGGTCATATTACATATTAAGAGGTCCCATTGGGTGTTAATAGGTAATATTACATGTTAATATGTCTTATTTTTGTCTTATAAAAAAATAAATTTATAAATTTTCATCAAAATAAATTAAGTGTACATGCATAGGCAAAAAAATAAATTAAATGTACATCTAAAAATGAACATTAAATTTCACATCTAAATACCTAAAACATTTAAACAAATATATATAAATTAAATATTTATATTTAAACATATAAGCATATACATTCTTTAAGTGAGGAGAGAGAATGAGGGAAGATAGAGAGGAGAGATAAAGTTAGGAGCTCAAATGAGGATGGAGAGAAGAGAAAGTAAGGTGAGAGGGTGAGAGGGTGAGGAGAGTGAGTAAGGAGAGAGACTAAGAAATAATGAGAGCAAAAGAGGAGTGATACTAAGGATAGATGAAGTGAGAATAGAGAGAGAGGAGAGAGAAAGTGAGGAGAGAGAATAAGGAGAGAGAAAGTAATGAACTTCTAGAGAAGATAAAGTAAGGAGAGGGAGAAAAAGGAGATAGAGTTGAGAGAGAAAGTAAGGGGAGAGAGAGGACATATAAGGGAAAGTGAGGAGAGATCCTTAAATAAAAATAAGGAGAGAGAAAGAGGAGAGAAAAAGTGAGGAGAGAGAGGAGAAAAAAAGTGAGGAGAAAGAGAGGAGCTTGAGAAAGTGAGGAGAAATAGAGAGGAGAGAGAGCACGAGGAGAGAAAAAACTTGACAGGAGAGGATTTTTTTATTTTCTAGATGTAGGGTTTTTGTTTTTAATTTTTGTCTACCTAGGGTTTTTATTTTTTATTTTTTATCTACCTAGGTTTTTTCTTTTTTGTATCTACTTAATATTTTTAAGTCTTATTTTGTAACCAAATGGGGTTTTTGTTTTCTAAACCTAATATTTTTTCTAACTATGATTTTGATTATGTTTTCTCAATATTTTCTAACTATTATTGTGCGAAAGTATGTAACATAATCAAAACATACTCATTTATCATAAAACTAACTAGGACAACATGTAAACATAAAAACTAATTACGATATAATAAAAAATAATGAAATACTCATTAAAAAAACTAAATATTCATTAAAAACAACTAATTTTTTATTAAAAACATAAAAATGAAGAAAATATACATACGCCAAATGCTATATGTTGGAAGGAGGCCAAAATGAGATGTTGATGCAAACCACAGATGATATATGCTTCACTCTAACACCTTGGTCCACGAAATCCAAATAGTAAAAATGAGGTTTAAAGTAAAGAACAATTGAATAAATAAGGGCTTCAAGGAGGATTATGTATTTGAACGAAGCCTCCTATGCAAGTGGGTGTAGGAGGCTTCATTTGAAGCCCATGTGCCTAGGATTAAAAGGAAACCCCTAAGGTTCATGTGAAGCCCCTAAAAATAGTGTTTTCCACTTTTTGTCACTTTTCTTCATGACTAAAACTGTGAACCACTTTTGTGGCTTCACACATGTCACTTGGTAGTGTGAAGGTACCCTTGTTGCTAAAATACATTCTAATAATTTTTAAAAAATTGATCCATTGATCTTTTTTTTTGTTGTGATGGTCACCATGGCATGAGAATTATACATAGTTCTTTTTTGTTCCTCATGATGAATCATTAATAAGAAAAATGTACTAGTCTGAGCTAGTAATTTTCAACATTGTTTTGAACTAATCAAAGATGTAGAGTGTGGATGACTTAACTCTTGTATGTGGTACTTTTGTCCACCCAATTTGACTATCACACTTCCTAACCTAGACTCATACACTCCAAATATTGATACATGTATAGATGCCTTAACAAAGTATCATAGACATTAAGAGGAGCTACATCATAGATCACCTCATCTTTGAAGGGTTTTATGGAATATGAAAGACAACATTACTTGTTTACTTGAATATCTCACCCTTGGCTCCCTCACCCCATAGAATATGGTTGTGACTGTGATGTTCCATTAAAATTCTATATTTTTATAGTCTCAACAAATATCTTTTTTTTTTACTACCACTATCAACAATAAAATTCAAAGCCCTTCCTGTAATGCCTACCCCTAGTTTTCTTTTCATGTTGTATTGCCAAACTCTTTTAGGCCAGTTTTATGATTATGTTTTATGATTGTGGTACTTGATTACCTAATTTGTTTGGATGTTATTTCATACTCAGTTGATTTTTGGAATGAGTTACTTGGTACTCATTTATTCATGTGTACATAATTATTCTTTTGATGATGATGCTTTTATATATACTGATTTTAGTTATTTCACAATGATAGTTAGATGGATGATTTATATGTAGTTTCTATGGATACATGTGTATGGTGTACATATATGTTTTACTTTATGTATGATGTTTCTGATGTGGTTGAAGGAGGGAGTCGTAGTCACCTGCTAGTTAGGATCTACACGATGCACCACTTCCTACCATTTTATATTTAGTTTAGATTATATGTATATGTACATGCTTTGATTTTATGCAGATTATAGGTACCAAGCATTGACTTCCTTAAATTGTTAGGATGAGTGTGCCCTATCACAGTATCTCAATGGTAAAAGAGAGGAGATTATCCTTGAGTCCAAATCCTAACCTTAAGTCAATTGTCCTAGAAAGTACTTGACAAGTATCTAAGTTATTTAGCCTTCTAAATTCTTCAAGTGACATGAATTCGTGATTTTGACACTTGAGTTTGATTTAGTATTCTATGCTTTATAATGGATTCTCATATTTAGTTTTGTGGGTCTATTGTGATTTTTAGTGATAATTAAATCAAATTAAAAGAGTATTAGATGATTTTTATTTAACGAAAATTTTATTAAAAAAATTCAATATTTAATTATATTTAATTAATTAAGAAATTAATTAAACAAAAAAATTACATTTAAAGATTAATTAAACTTCTAATTTTGGCATAGTTATATTTATTTAATTTAATAATAATTTATTTAGGAGTTTCATTTTTAATAATAAAATCTAAATATAATTATTAGTTAAATTAATAAATATTTTATTAAAGACATCTTGTGATTTAATAAGAGAGTGAGGGAATTAATTTAATAAAGTTTATTTTAAATTAAAATGTAAAAGTTTGCACATGAAATTAAAATAAAATAAAATATTAAGAAAAAGATTTCATGTGATTGCAAAACAAAAACCCTAAATGGAGAAAGCTCTTTATTAAGAAATTAGAGCTCATTTCTCCACACATAGGTTTGGAGGAGCCATTTTTCGAGAAAGAGGGTTTTTGAAAGGAAAGGAATTTTCTTGTGAGCTTTGAACATCTGATCAGTTAGCATCACATTTTGATAGGATCTTGTTGAGTCTTGCGCAGTAATTCCTCTTTTGGAATCTCTATCTTCTCCATGTTTGAATTGATTGGTTTTTAGAACTTAATTCACGTTGAAACCCTTGGGATGAAAATTACTGTTCTTTGAAAACATTTGTGAAAGAATTTCAGAATTGAAACCCTTATTTGATGAATTTAGGGGATTCTTATTTAGTTTGTTTGAATTTGGGCTAGGGTTTAAAAAAGGAATATCATAATTTAAATCTTACAATTTGATAATTTTGTATTCATTTTCCAATTAGATCTATACTGAAAAGGTTGTTAATATCATATGTCAAATTTTGTAAATCATGAAATTTTATTTTAATGGAGGAGGCTATTGTTTAAAAAAAAATTAAAATATATTAAAAAAATTATATGTTTGAAGAGGGAGAGTGGGCAATGACCTCCCTGTCCCCACTCCCATGGTGCTCTATAGCCCAACTGCCAACAACAACCATAGTTGTTGTGCCAATCGAGGTCACGTAAGTAGCCAAAGCCACTGCTGCAGCAAGGTCAACGAGCCATAACATAAGAAATTTAAAGTTTTTTAAATTTTAATTTATTTTTTATTAGTTAATTTTTTTAATATATTTTGTTTAATAATAATTAAATTTATTAATATTAAATATTATTAATAAGTATTAAATATTCAGTATTATATTATTATTAAATAGTAATTATTATTGTTAATAAAATAATATATTTTAATAATTAATTAAAATATATTTAGTTTAGTTAATTACAAGATTTTAAAATTGATTTTCGTTTTAAATCAACAAGATATAATTGTATTATTTATTTTTAAATCTAATATTGATTTAATTAAATGACCATTTATCTATAAAGGGGAAATTTGTAAACATTTGTAAATGGACTTTTAGGGATGTATATTTTTAAATGAAGTACAAAAACTTGAACCCTGTTGTTTAATCAAAATCTTATGTTTTAAAAACCAAACAAAATTATAAAACTACACTTGTTGTGATGAATGTTTCATTTTGTTTTGGGTTTTAGGTTGACTTAGAGTGTTGACCAATTTTGGTTGTTTACCAGAGGCCTTATTGGTTTATGATGTCAAATGATGGTAGGGTTTTGTAAAATGATCTTTGAGTTATTGATCAATTTTTATATGGTGATTGTAGTGGTGAAATCTATGGGTTTTGATTAGTTATCTTTTGGTGCTTTCTAGTTGTTTGTTTAAGAATTGAAGTGTGTTATTATGATCTTATGAAGGTAAATTATCTTTATGTTTGTTGGGAAGTGGCTTACGATGGAGGCTAGAGCCCTAAAGAGGTTGCCTAGGTAACCCATTGTAGGTTATTTTAATAATTGAGAGATAACAATTATTAAATGGGTTTAAAATGAATTAAAAAGAGTTAGTTGTTTTTCCTTGCCCATGCCTCAAGTGCTAGTATAGGCTAGGATGGGAGAGGATGCTTGGTTGCGACCTTGCCTCATTAGTATGCCTTGTTTGTATAAAAGGATATTGATGCTGCATAGATTTACTAGGGGACCACAGTCCAGAGAGACTACGAGGGTAACCTTAGAGTTGACTCATACAATGACACTTGCCCACTTACATAGTAGATTTCATATGTGTCTTTGCTGACTCTAGGTTTAGATGTCAGTTTTACCTTAGTAGCTTTGAGATAGATTGTTATCAGGTTTTTCTTGACCTAGATGTTGGTTGGACTTTTGGGATTGATATCCTTATGGGACTTGCATTTATCTCCTCAACACAATGGGAGTGTGCCATTTAGGTTCTACGAGGTCAGGTGGTAGTGATTTTTACTTATATCATTAAGATCTAACAGCTAGATGGTGATGCTGGCTATCCCTATGCAGTCATTACTATCATTGTGATCATTTATTCTAATGTATGGTTATATTCTATTGTATTATATTTGATTATCATAGATAATATGAGATGATGTATTTTATTCATGATGTATATTGTTTGAGCTTTTCATACCTTATGACTTATACAACAAATTATTATGCATTTTGGTTATGCCAAGAGACATCTTATGTAATTGTATATTATTTAAATGGATTTGTGCTTTTAGTTTATCTATGATGTGGATTTTTTATGTATCATTTTAGTATTATTAAAACTTATGAATGTGATTCAACATCATGGAACCCTTAAGAGATGTAATTTTTTTATGTATTGCTTATGCATGTATGCATGTTATTGCTTCCACTATGTTATTTGATATTATTATCTTTTTAAAAAAAGTTTGGAAAACTTAGTGAAACTTTAGGTTAATTTCTTTTGGGTTGCCTAACAAGGTGTTACATTTCCTTATACCCAAATTTGTGAATGAAATAATCTCTCTACATCATCTTGAGAAATAACCTTTGTAGTGGCTACTATGGCATATGGGTCAACCTCAATGATTTGTGCATCTTCATTTTGTTTGCTAAAATATCACCTCAGGCTCATTAGCTTCTTCATGAGTTTCCATCATTAAATTCTTTATAGTTCTGCAATCCTTAGCATTATGAGAGATTGACTTTTATGGATTTCACACATGTCTTCTTTGTTGGTGAATTTGGAGATGGATTATTGGCTATTTTTTGTCTTATAAGCTTACTACCTTCACCTTTCCTTTTTTGTTCATAGAATTCTCCCTCCTCTCCTTTTGTTTGAAATTCTCCTCCATTTTTTGATGCATATATAAAAATACTAAACATGGTCTCTATATTCGAGAAATTCATTTTGGTTTGAATGTATCTATAAAGATCACTCTTACTCACTACTACATTTGGCCTCAAATTACGATGACCACCCATCACCCGCATGATAGTAGCATGAATTGGCCCTTGATGGACAAGCGTCAGAATTTTTTTGTCTCAAATTATGATGACAAGCTAGTTCATCACAATTGGGACACCTAAATCCATCACAATTTGGAAAAAAGAAAGGGGAAGAGAACCTCTTCACACTATCATAATTTGGATGGTTGGCTATCACAATTACAATGACTTACATTTTTAGTCTACTATCACACTTGAGATGGAGTTGTTACGGGCCCGATAGACATTTTTTAGATTAGACATCACAATGAAAATGACATGCAATGAAAATTTTGTTTGAGTGATGACCATCCAATGGAAGTTACCATCATAAGTGTGATGGTGTGTGATGACAATGTTGTGAGAGTGATGACATCCCATCATGTAAGATGTTGCAATAGTGATGGCTTGTTTCATTATAAAAAAATGGTAGTTTTGGTATTCTATTGTTAGTTCCTATCATGGAAGAGAACTCTAGGGGTGTAAGCATTTGAAGGCATTTTCAACCATGTTTTCATTTCATTTATCACCTTTAAATAAATTTTTCTTGCGTACTATTTTAGTTGAATTCTCCAAATTGACACAACCACCTTCAACATACTTCCACATAGGTTCAATTTCCTATTTTATCTATCATCGTGGAATTCACTTGTAAATTTTTGGTAGTGACAAAATTAAGAAGTCTGTAGAAAAAAATTTAAAAGCATGTGTGCATCATAGGTAGATCTCTCACTTAAAATGCCTTCTCTCCAATATGTAGATCTCTCACTTATGAAGTTATTTCAAATGCAAGGTGAAATTATAGGAAAGTACACAAAGTGAATAAAGTTTTATCCTACAATCTCTTACATTTTATCCACCTTGGTTGAGATCTCCATGCATGCAGACAGACCCTAAATCTCATTCTGACCCATGGGCTAGAGGACAAGCCTTGAATCAACATTTTAATATCTTTTAAAGTATGATTGCAGTCATTAAAACAATATGGATCATATTGGAGATTCAAACAATGCCTAACAAAATTACATCAAATTTTATAAAGAAACACATGACATAAGTCTTAAGAAAACTAAGGACCACACTAGTCCAATGAAGATGTGGTGCAAGGCAGGAGAATCCCCAAAGGATATGTCCTAGCATCTAACAAATAACCACAAAATGGAAGCATAACAATAAAGAAATATCTGATACCAAATCACAACACTTTATTTATAAATTTAATGGTTTAAACATGCAATATGTTCACCTATAAAGCCTTTCAGGTTAGGGCCAAATACAAAAATAATTACAATAACAATTCTGCAATATCCACAAGATCCAACTCACAATCGCAATCTCAGCTAGTCCAGATCTACACTCTAGAAGAAAACCCCAAGGAAATATCAACTTGTGCTTGCAAGCCCACCAAGTAATTTTCTAGCTTTCTAAGCTACAACCATAGCTCTTTAAAGTTTTCTCCCACAATTCATCCTCTTCTCCATGTTGGATCAATAATGACTAAAGACTCCACAAGACCCCTTACTTATACCCAACCAAGCCACAAGTCAGCCTAGAAATTACAAATTAAATAAAACCCCTTGCATTAAATGCATATTTAAGCCACAAGTCAGCTCACAAACAAACATTAAATAAAAAATATTAACCCTCCTATTAACCATAGTTAATGCATGATACAACCACACAAAACAACTTAGGACAAGCTACAAGTTTATAATCATGATAAAATGCACATAAGAGAGATAACCAAGACCATGAATAGGTCCACACAAACTCCCAGATTGATCTACATCATGATCACATGCTACATGCATTAAACACACCAAGAACTCTAGTCAACACCAACAAACTACTGAGTTTCAAAAAACTCCTAAGCATCACTAAGCTCCCACAAGCATTGTCAAGAAATCGATACATGTCGAACAACTAATACATACTGAGTAAGAAATACATGTCAAGAAGCCAACACATGCTAAGAACAATAGTGAGTTTTGAGCAACAATATCTGCTGAGTTCTTTAGCAACTAAGCCCCTTCAATGATTGAGCACCTTGACCAATACTACTTTCAACAACGACCAAGCACCACTGCTTTAGTGACTGAGTCCACAACTCCAAAGCCAAATACCCCCAACATGTAGGATTGAAAGAAAGCCCAGGATGCTCCTACATCAGATGCTCCAGGTTTGAAAATATGTTCTAGAAGCTAGACGAACATCTTTTGGGATTCAACAAATAAATCTCAAATTAGTTCTTTACACATAGATCCTCCAAGTCTTCAACTTGTACACTCTTTCCTTTGCTCTTCTTTTGCTTCTTCACATCCATATTTGGTGCTCCACAAGTCTTCTTTCCATACTGATCTCTAGCCTTCTCAAAATCCTTCAACTCAACTAGATTGCCAATACTTAGGTTCCTCCTACTAAGCTCTTCATTCTATAAAGGAATCAGGGAATGCTTCCTATCATCTTTCACAATAGTAAACACATTCTTGACATAATCATGCACAACCCTGTAATCATATTGCCAAGGTCTACCAAGAAATACATGACAACTATTCATGTCCACAATATCACACATCACTTGATCCTTATATTGCCCAATCTGGCAATCAACAAGGCACTACTTCCTCACTTCCAAAGCATGCTCACATTGCAACCAACAAATCCTATAATGATAAGGATGTCTCACTATCTTCAAACCAAGTTTATAAACCATCTCCTTAGCAATAGGTTTATTGGTATTACCACCATCCATAATCACATTGTTCACTTTACCACTAGACTTACAATGAGTTCTGAACAAAGTAGTCCTCTGACAAGAATCCAATGTCCTCTGACCAACTAGTACTCACCAAGCTAGTAAATTATCTCCTTGTTGAGGTTGACTATCTTGGACTTCAACCTCATTCACAACAACAAATTTCCTATAATGCAAACATTCAAAAAAATATATGAGCTTCCTCACCACATCTATAGCAATTACCTCATAACACACCTCCACCTATCCTCTATTTCTTATCAACAAGTTTTGGTTCACTTTCTACACTCAATTTATCTTATGCTAAGCTTTCCTACTTCTCCTTTCCTATGCTCTCAAAGAATAATAATAAATACCCTCAACTAAAGAAATATTCAACATAATAACCTCATCTTGAATATTGAATCTTAAACCATCAATGTACTTAGCTACCTTTTCCTTTGACAATACTCTATGCCTAAATTGAATAGGACCAACTTGTAGAACTCCTCAGTATAATCTTTCAAAGACATATCTTTCTATTTAAGATTTTGCAATCTCCTAAATAACTCAAGATCATAATCAATAGGGATGAACTTAGCCTTTAGCTTAGTCACCATCAATCTCTATCGAGTGATATTCTTTTCACCTTACTCCAAAGAACATCATGTTCTTTTAACTTTGTGCCAAACTTACTCTGAGTGGGTCTTCAAAATCCTCAAGCTCAAAGTAGTCTTCCAATTTACTAATTCAATCAATCAAGTCTTCAGGATTCAAAGTACCTAAGAAATTATAAACCTCCATCTTATGCTTCAATTTCAATTGAGATCTAGGTCGAACAAACTAACCATGCCTAGTTCTAATAGGTCTTTCTACATGATCAGTTTTATCCTCATCACTTGAACCAAAAACTTCAAAATCTTCAACAACTTCCAAATAACTACCTCTAGAACCCACATGCCGAGGTACACCACCTATAGCACTCACAATTTTGGCAATCATGTCACTCTTCATCAATGCCATCTTAGATCTGAAATTGGATTTAACCTCCTCCATTTCAAATCTAAAATCTTCTTTAATGCTCTCTAAAATCCTTTCTCCCATAGTATCACTAAGATCATCAATTGCCCTAGGGTACAATATTCTAGGATACTTCTTCCAAAAAAATTGCAAACCCTAATCAATAGATCCACAAATCTAAAAGATCAATAGGCTCTACAAGATCAACCTTCTCCAACCCAAGATCCTAATGCAAACTGCCTTAACTTTGGTGATTAGTTTACATACTCAGGAACAACCTTCACTCTGATACCAGCTAATATAGTGCAAGGTAGGAGAATCCCTAAAGGAGATGTCCTAGCCACAAACAAATAACCACACAATGGAAACACAATAATAAAGCAAGATCTAATACCAAATCACAATACCTTCTTCATAAATATAATTGTTTACATCCAATATGCCCAGCTATAAGGCCTTCCAGGTTAGGGCCAAATACAACAATAATTACAGTAGTAATTCTACAAGATCCATAGGATCTAACTCATAATCCCAATCTCAGCTAGTCTAGATCTAAACTCTAGAAGAAAACCCCAAGGAAATATGAACTTATGCTCACAAGCCCACCAAGTAATCTCCTAGCTTTCTAAGCCACAACCCTAGCTCTTCAAAATTCTCTCCCACACTTCATCCTCTTCTCCAAGCTAGATCAATAATGACTAAGGACTCCACAAGCTAATACCTAGCTAAGCCACAAGCTAGCCTAGAAATTACAGATTAAATAAAAACCCTTGCATTAAATGCATATTTAAGCTACAAGTCAGCTCATAAAAAACATTAAATACAAAATGTTAACCCTTTTTTTAACCATAGTTAACATGTGATACAACCACACAAAATACTTAGGACAAGCCTCAAGTTTAAAACCATGATTAAATGCACATAAAAGAGATAACCAAGACCACAAATAGGTCCACACAAACTTCTAGATCAATCCATGTCATGATCATATGCTACATGCATTAAATGCATCAAGAACTCCAGTTGACACCAACAAACTACCAAGTGTCAAAAAACTCCTAAGCATTGTTGAGCTCCCACAAGCATTTTTGCGCAACTAACACATGAGCAACCAATATATGTTGAGCAGCCAACACATGCTAAGCACAATAGTAAGTGCTGAGAAATAGTATTTGTTGAGTTTGTCAACGAGCAAACCCCTTCAATGATCAAGCACCTTGGTGAATATTACTTTCAAGAGCAACTAAGCACTATTCCTTTGGCGAGAAAGTCCACAACTCCAAAGCCAAACACCCCTAACATAGGATGCTCTTTCATCAAATGATCACATCATTTGGATCACATTGCCTACCACTTGAACATACAAGATATCTCAAATAAGACCAAAAATAACTTTTGTATGTTTGTTTTGAATTAAACAACAAATATTTAATACATAGATCAACTCTTGAACAACTTGACTCTAGTTTCTTTACTTCATTCAACTTGCAAACAACCTGAATGGACAAGATAAGTACAAGTTACAAGCCAGAGAGCACAAGAAACTCCACTTTTATAAAATTCTAAACAGAAAGAGAAAGAAAATTCACCTTCATAAAATCTTCTTAGTTTACGTAATCATGCTCTATATGGATGGATTCCATACTAGATTCCATACAAATGTTACGAAGATCTGCTCCATTGAAGCCCTAATAAAAGTTGAAATAACCTCAACTATATAGTAATTAATTAGAAAACAATTACCAACTCTAGAACAAACCAATGTAGTATAAGATAATAATTCAAATATTTTGGATAAATTTCAAATTATAAAGAAACATAACAAGACCTCAACAAGCTTTACAACAACTTCATAATCTATGTCTCTATGTTTTACAATCCTTGCAACATGTATTTTTAGTACTTAAATTCTTGCTTGTTCATGTTTTGAAGTGAAATCTCGATCTTTCTATCCAAATGATTAGGTCTAAGTAGGGTTGGGTCCAAAACATTAGAATGATTTGTTGCCATGATCATTTTTACCTACAATTAGTGTTAAAATTAGCAAGATTTTCAAGTCACAATGAAAAATACACTACCTTTAAGAATCTTAAATAAGTCAAATAACATAGTTTCTTATTTAATGTAGTTGATTGAAAATTACAACATCTTGATCACCTTAAAACACAATAACTTTCCTAATTGATCAAAACCATCTACCTGGTTAAGAAATTCCTTTAAATTTCTTTGAATTTCTCGATCAACACTTGTTCCTTCACTAAAAAAACATCCATCAATTGCATCAATTTCATTCATAGATATGATGCATGGCTGCGACAAAGCCCCACTATAACATTAAGCATTTCATTCATATTAATCCAAATACTTGTTAGTAGATTGCAATGCAATTACTAAGAGGAATAGGGTTGTAGGCATATAGCCAAATACTTTTGAGTGTCAATACCTTCAAATTCTTAGATGTGATGAGCTAATAATTCAACATAAATAATGTTTTGAAAAAAAGAAAAAAACTGTTGTTATATATATAAAAAATTAGCATTTGTAATTATATTAACAAACACCAAAAATTAGTCTTTTGATGCTCAAATGAATAAGAAGTCATACTTGAATCCCATGCATAACCAAACATTTCCCTAATCAAATTTGCACTTTCACCAATATATTTATCTATTATAACACTTGAAATCAAATAAAAAATAATATTACAAAGAGAAGGCATAAATCAAACCTCAAGTACAAGAAATAAGAAAGTTGGATTGCATAAAAGTAAGATGGATACCAAAAAATTTAAGCTACAACCTTAAGAAAATTGGTACCAATGTTACTAGCAATAGGTCTTGCTAATAGTGTCTTTCTCATTCCATGAGGGCCATATAGAAGTACTCCCTAAAATTGGAGAAAAAAGAATCAACCTCTATGAAAGAATTCCAACAAGAATAAATAAAACATGCAAGTTGAACTTTACATAAACATGTAATTACTATGGTTAATTTACACCCCACACAAATTTTACCTTAGGAGATTTGATTCCAACCCTAAGAAAGAGTTCAAGATTCATCAAAGGAAGTCCAATAGACTCTCTTAGCTCCCTAATTTGATCTTCTAACCCTGCTACTACCAAGTACCTCACAGTGCTAGGATCCTCATGTAGTATATTATAAACAATCGGGTCCACTTGCATCCAATATACACAAACAAAATGATTAGCCTTTTTCCAAAAAATACCTTCAAAGATTTTGATATAATTTGTGCTTATTAACAACTTGCTAATGTCAAATTCTAATGCTAAGTACCTCACTAGGAAGAGCCTCATTTTTGTAAGTGTTGTCATGTCAAGAAAAACATGTGTGCCTATAGTGAGCTTATCTTTGTCTACCTTATTCCAGCACCCAACAACATATCTTGGCACACTACTATCTTTCACAATTATTGTACAAAGAAAAATTCATAATCCTAGAATTAGAAAAACTAATCTACTTCAATAGTACAAGCATGAATGGTTAAATATTAATTTGTTCAAAATAAAACATCCAATTGGAAATAGAATCATATATTCATAGGTCATACATATATTATAACAAAATTGAAATATAGAATGATCCTATCACATCTGCATTCTCCTATTGGGAAAATCTAAGAAATGTAAGAATGGTTGAAGGGGATTTTTTGAAGTACCCTAAAAATTATGGGAACAATATTTCAAAATGGAAATAACAAGGATCAAGGATAGGATGTATCTAATGGCCCTTGATTAATTTTCCAATTGTAGCCATGCCAAAACATGTCATTTCTACAATATTATAACAATCAATCACCTTTCCAACAATATTTGTGCATTTGATTGCATGTGAAATATGTAAATATCATGGATACTGAATGTGTGATATTGATATTAAACAATCAAGGAAAAACTATCTAGTGGACCTTGATTACATTTTTTATTGTACCCATGTTAAAACATGTCATACTTACTATACTATATCATCCAATTACCTTCCCAAAACTATTTAAATAGTTAATTGCATGTCAAATATGTAAATTTTAGGACTATTGGGACAAAAAATAGCAATCAAGGAGAAACCATCTAATGGTGATTAACCAATTTTTGGAGTCTAACCATGTTTAACAACGAACCAAGTAGAAATTTAAAGAAAATGTTAAGCAATAAAACAATATGCTAATATATTTTTCTATGGACTTTTTCACCTTCAAAGGAAGATAAACTACACATACACACCAATACACAAAATAAAATGAGAGAGTAAGCATGGAACTATATATTACTCTATTATGGAAAAATACATGTATCTACAGGACATAATTTCACTTAAATTGTTATTTTGAAGTGATAATAAATGGAAAAGGTTACATGAAAAAGCTAAATTTTTAAAAGGTTCATTGGACCATTTGTTTTTTCTTCAAATTTTTATTTTCCCTTCAAAACTTCATTTTTGTTATTCTCTTTTGTATAACTACTTTTGCAATGTCAATGGCAAGGCCTATTCCAGGGGACCTTATTGATCAAAATAAGAAAGGAAAAGAGTATTTATTTTTATTTCCATTAGAAAAAGAGCTTCATTCTATCTAAATATACAAGAAAAAAAATCTAGCTTTGAAGCACAATGACTAGTTGCAACCTTATCTATTGCCAATCTCTTCCTTAATGGTTTTCCATGAGAAGCTATGAACATGAGATTTCTATGTATTAAAAACATTTCAATCTCCTCAACAATACTATCTTCTTCTTCTCAGGCCTCCTCCTTTGGACATTGAAGGAAATAGTCTCCTTAGCTCTCATATATAGAAATCTCTGCAATTCTTGTTTACCCAATAGTAAGCAGAAGCAAGATAAATCCCAACAACATCAATTTTGCAAGTAATTTAGAAGAAATCAAGCTAAATACTTTAATTATCTTATTTAAATTAGATCATGATTTATAATTTATTTCTCCTATTTATATGATGAATCACAGAATGTGATCCAAAACATTGTTGCAAAAATAACAACGCAATCAAACATGATTGCAAATAAATAGAAACAATAGAATACCTTAAAGAGGAATAATTTGAGGCAATCTCATAGAAAGCCATTCTTTTGAATACTTGATACACTACAACTAAATTCCATAAATCAATGAGTTTGACTATGGCATCCTTCTACATTGCTTGAAACCAAGAGATTCACACAGTTAGTTGTCATACAATCATAGGTTAATGTTGAGCTTCACTTAGTTTTGAGAATAGTTTAATATTATCTACTAATCAGGGCTAACCACATGAAGCTGGAAGCTTATTCTCTCCCACCTACCCCTCAACATCTAAATTCCCTATTAACATCTAAAATTCATTCATTCTATTAATAAAATGTGAAATTCATGAATTATCACATGATAATATTCATTAACACATAAGTTTCTTTAGAACATTCACATTAACATTAAAACATAAGATTCATTAGAATATTCACATGAATATTTAACAGAACATAAATAAAACATCTGGACATAAACATCAATCATTATCAAATAAGTTATATAAGTTCACATAAATTATTTCTTTTTTCTTTTTTTCTTTATTTGTCCTTCCCTATATTGTTGCAAAGGCATATCCATGTCATCATTGATATTTATTCTCACCCATGGATGTGCACTCAATTTCTTTTGCAAAGGTGGGTTCCATGCAATAACAAACAAAAGGGTTAAATTTTAAAAACTTAAGACTTTAAAGATTTTAAAGAATATTGTAGTGCTCTTTGCCTTGTCCAACCACATCATCTTGGTTGTTGGCTTAGACCTCAACATGCTCATCAAGAACAACCTTTGCATCCCTTGTAATTGCAATACAAGATGTTAGTCTTCATCAATCTCATCATTAGGATCATCATCATTCTCAACATTGTCACTACCACTATCTAGGCCATCATCGTCATCATCATCATCATCATCATCATCATCATCATGATTAGTAGAAGCATCATCATTATCACCATCATCCTCATCATTATGATTAGTAGAAGCATCATTATTGCATGATCAGTAGTAGTAGCATCATTTTCATCTAGAGCATCATCAACTAACTATTGATTGTGATCCACTTCTTCATCTTCCTCAATATCTTATTCTTCCATTGCATTATGATTTATTGCCTTCGCCTTGGATCATATCTAACAAAAAATGACCAACCCAGTTTATGTGGAACCTTTGAGTAAAATAGCTTCTCACATTGGCTTGGAAGAACATAGGGCTCATCCCCAAATGACTCAAATAACTTTATATTAATCATTGGAAATCTATTCTCATGCTCAATAACAATTCTATTAGGATCATTTTCATTGAGTCGTAGTCTATACCATTTGATGATGAAGAGAACTAATTTGAAGGAATTAAAGTCACAGTCAAGTATATCAACCAAAATTCCATAGTATCAATTTTGAGATTCTTGAGGATGTAAATCATTTCTAGATGAAATAATGGTAACCTAGAAGACTATACTTATCCCAGAATCACAAGTTCTCTTCATGTCATCTAAATCTTTGATGCAAATTTTTTTACCATTGCATAACATAGACTTGTTGTGTTTTACCTACAATAATGTCAACCATGTATAAATTATTACATCATGAGTTCAAAAACATACAATTGATTAACAAACCTATAAGTACTTGGAGATGTCTTAAACCATATGCTAAATCAATTTCCTTTTGTGTAACATTGGGATCTCCATTACAATGAGCTTTTTTTACCAATGAAGACACAAATTCCCATTTTAATCTATAACCAAAATGTTGACATCATTCAATCCATACCATTATCCAATCTTTGATTATTTGCAATAAACAAATGCATTGCATCCCACTCTTTAGTAGCTATACAAAAGTAAATAGATGACTTACAACATATTTACTTTAAAGATTAAGAATTAATTAACTATAATAACATCTCATAATTTGTTACCTTTCACTTTCCTAAATCTACCATTCTCCACCAAGTACCCCCCTTCAATTTTTTTAATGGAGTTGAGATTCTAAATACGATCTATATGGGTCTTTGCTACAAGATTAGGAAGATATTGAGTAATGTACACCATCATCTGGTATACCATATATCCCTCAATCATAGAACCATATGCTCTTTGTTTAATCAAACCCTTCAAAGATTTCAAGTGTCTCTCAACCATCCATATTGACCTAGGTTGTACAAGTCCACACAACTCATTCTCCTCAACTTGGTGAATGAGATAGCATTCTTGTGCATTGAAAAAAGTTGAAGGTAAACACTTTTTCATTTCACACATTAGTAGATGAATTTTTTCTTCCAATATTTTATATCTTCTTTATGCATTTCTTTAGATGATAACCACCTATAAGGGATTCAAGACACAAAAACATATAAATATGAGACTTGACAATATATTACTTATTTAATATATTTAACAAATATCACTGCTTACCTCATATATTTTCCAAGATCATATATCACTTGTTTGATATTATTGTCAAAGTTGTTCAGGAGTGATAGGGGTAGCACATACTACAACAATTGTCAACTAATTGTTTCATTCCTTTCTAAAATGATATAATAAAAATTGAATGCAGTTTCACAAATATATCATAAATATAAAAGACCGTGACTTACCTTGATGAAGGTATGCCAATCATGCATTTTTAGCCCTAGGCCAAATTCAATTTTATTTTATATAAGTTTCTTATATTTATAGAAAACCCTGTAGGAAATTAAATTTTTTATATGACTTTTTTTTTGGCATTACTTTATTTCTTTGTTAATATCAAAGGAAGGGCACTTGCATTAATTCGGTCTCCATTGCTATTTGATTCAATGATATTTTTCATTGCGTGATTGGAATCATGAATGTCACTACAAATTTTGGCAATTTTTTCTTTGTTATGCCTTCCATCCAATATTTTCCACAATGTCTCTATTACATTATTTTCCAATATGCATACTATCAAACAAATGCACAGTTTGTAGCTGAAGGTTGCAGGGAAACCTACTAAATTCTTTAGGATAACATTTTAGTCCCTTTGGAAGGTGGTTAGTACTAATGCCTTGACAACCTTGAATTCTATTATATTTCAAATTCCATAGGTGATGTGTCATTCTTCATGGCTTTGATGTAGTCTCTTGTTTCCCATTGAAAATATGTTTTTCGACACTTCAAAACTTATGATTTTTTTGGAGAAAGTGCCTATTCTCATCAACACTTTATTGTATGTTATTTGGAGCATTCTGTTACATTTTCATGTTCTTTATGATAAATTACATGATCTTTAGGACAAGCATTTATTGATTGATACTCCATTCGAATATGTTTCATAGTGGCACATAATTCTCAGTACAAGTGAGGGGGGAAATTTGATGGTGGTAACAAATAGTCACCTATCAATCTATAAAAGGAGATATATAATTCATTAGTATAAACAATATTAATGGTACATATTTTACCTTTTATATACTATAATGACATTTATCACAGACATTAGCATACATGGCATTGTTATGTTGGATAAACCATTCGTAACCTTCAAATTCACCAACAACAATGCAACAAAGAGAAGAGTTGTTTGGGATCCTTTGTAAAAGATTGTGTTTGCCTTCTCAATTAGAGCTATATCATGGATGGTCTCAATGTCATCCTCATCATCATAATAATAATCATTAGATCATCAATAATAACAAAAAAACTAGTACTAAATGTGTCATGGATCAATGCATTTGTACCACCATCTTCAAATGTGTTTTTTGGCACATGATTTCCATCTTCCATGGGATCATAATCTTCTCCTTCAATACTCACACCTCCATGTTCCTCCATATTCACACCTCCATGTTCATCCGAGATGTGTTGGTCCATATCACATACTACCCTAGGGAGATCAACCTATATAAAAATGATGATAACCAAACCCACGTTCTATAGTTCATATGTATATTAATTGCAAAAACAATGTAACATAAAATTTACCAATGGATAATAATCAAACCCCCCTCTAGTGTGACCATTCTCCCTACAATATCTCTTAGTTGTTTAAATTTTGATTCTTCTTGTCTTTAAGCCATTAGAACTCTTACAAGCACAATGAAATTTGTCATCGCCTTCTCTTTGATAGTTAGACAACAATCTAGTGATTGTCTCCCTATTTTGATAAAATTCTCTTGTATTATTTGGCATGACCCTTCTTCATGGGAATAACTTATTCATTTACCCTTATTGAGTTGGTTGCATATAGCTGCAAAAATATTGGCCATGTTGTACTTGATGTTTATTTTTGCACATATGGTTTTGCAAGAAAATTTTTGTGTAATTAATGTGTATATCTACAAAAATATTGTACATATACTTAATGTTTGTATCTACACATATAGTTTTGAAAGAAAAATTTGGTGTAATTAATATGTATATCTGCAACAATATTGGATATGTTGTACTTAATGTTTATATCTACACATATGGTTTTGAAAGAAAAATTTGGTGTATTTATGCCTCTCTTTTTTTTTTCAAGGGAAGCCTGTCAATGGTAATAGAAAATAAGAATGTATTTTCTAAGAGTATACAATTGTTCAACAAAATTAATGTTTTACAAGAAAATGCACCTGAAGAATTGTTAGCTCAGAAACAAGAATATAGTGTTGAAATAGTGCAAAAAGTGCTTGACATGAGAAGTTTGCAAGTGACGGTGTTGACCAATATTGAAAACTTGAATGCTGAAATGAAACCTATCAAGGATAAAACACCTATGCTAGAGTTAAAACACAATATGAAGTTGATTTTAGATAAATATTCAAAAATTTGATTAAAATTTAAGGCACAAGAGAGAGTCTATGGCAATATACTAGAAGGAGAAGGAGCAGCTTCAGAAAGAGACTGCACAACACAAACAACAACTAGACAACATAGAGGATATTATGGGAGAACTAGATAGAATTTTGGAAAGTGTTTTAGTTAATAAGATCACATGAAGAAAACCAAATCCAAAGGTAAATATTAGATCTACCTTGCTAACTCTGAATGGGTTGGGCTATTATTATTTGTCCCCATCATATTCACATTGATAGCCATGTTAGGGAGGTGATCTCACCTATTTCATCCTCATGACTTTGAATTCCTTAATCATGATCTTGGGTGCTCAAATTAATATCCAACACATTTGTGCCTCAGTGCCCTATTTGATCATCATTTGAAAGGGCCTCAAAGTTTACCACAAAATGTATCTCAATATGTTGTTCTTTACTTTCATTAGAGGGGGAATCCATCTCTTTCTTACTTGGATATAAGGATGAACTTTTCTTCTTTTGAGGTGGTCCCTTGTCCTCTATCCCCTTCCTCTTTATTCCTCTTGTTTATAACTCCTTATCACTACATCCATTCTTCTTCTTGTTTTGACCTTCTTGTTTTCTTGAATATTCAGGGAGTTGTTCACATGATTCCTCCTTTGGTTATTCTACATCTTTCATTAGTTCATATTCTAATGGAATGATTTTTTCCTTCAACTTAGCAATCTATTGCTTTATCCATGTGTGAGTGAATGGTGTTAAACATGAATCATTATTGTGTCAAAACTTCATCTTTGTTTGACCAATCTATGGTAGGCATTGCATTCTTTCTTGTTGTGTCATGATCAGCTTGGAAATAGTATCTACATTTTCTTAAACCAACATATCCTAATATCTTAAATGCAATAAATTGGAGGGTCTAGTAACTCAACTATATGAGCTGCTTCTATAGTTAAATGCTACTTTCATTCATACTAATTGTCAACATACTCTCTTGAAATTTTTGAGCTTATATTTGTTCTCTAATTATTTTCATTCAAACAATGCTCTTTGTTGGATTTGGCATGGGATCTTTAAAGAAAACACACTTCTCACAAGATTCTTACCCTCCAATTTGTTGCATTTAAGATATTAAGATATTAGGATTTGTCATGATCACCTTGGAAATAGCATCTGATCACATTGGAATTCATCGTGTATTGCATCTCTATTTACTTTTCCATTTCTTATAAGAGTGTTTCAAGGTTTTGAATCACTTCAACATTCTTGGTATGGTTTAGAGGCAATGTCATTGTGATAGAGGCTTCTTCAAGGGAATGAGCCTTACGATTATGACATTTAGATAGAAGTAGAACTTGCTTCTTCAACTTCTTTCACTCAACTCTTCACTAAAGTTATTCTTGCCATAGTGAGAATAGATGTTACAAATTCCTGGGAGCCAAGGGACCCTGAAACTATGCTACATTTTTTGGAGACATGGGAGAATTTAATACCGGATTCAATACTTCGTAACATTCTTGATCATATAGGATGCCAAAATTAATAGCAGCAATAGATATTTGGGACCCTTGCTGGGAGATTGTGCCAATACATGCATGGTTACATCCTTGGCTTCCATTGTTGGGCCAGTGTATGGAGCCTTTATATCCAACCATTCGTTATAAGTTAGGGAATGCACTTCATGCCTGACATGTAAGTGATGCATCTACATATGCAATATTATCACCTTGAAAAACTATATTTGATCCTACTAGTTGGGAACAACTGATTGTTTGTTTTATTGTACCTAATCTAATGACAGTTCTACAGGAATTTGTAATCAACCCAGCTAATCAGTAACTAGAAAAATTTAACTAGGTTATGACTCATTTCTTTCTAAAAATATTTGTTATGATATGTTTTCGTAAAATTTCTTTTGAACTCTGCCCATTTTTCGTGGTCAGCACTATTTTTGCACAGGATCTTAAGCTAAGTCACTTAGTACGAGTTGAGTGAGTTTTACTATTTTATTATTTGGATTTTGAAATATGTATGCAGCTAGATTAATTTTTCTATTTTGCTAATATGCAATAAACACCTTCAAAGAGATCTCTCTCTATATATAAAGACTAGGTTATGGATTGTTTCTTTCTAAAAATATCTACTATGATATGTTTTTGTAAAAACAATTGTGAACTTTGTCCATTTTTCATGGTCTACATTATTTTTGTGAAGGATCTTGAGGTAATTCATTTAAGAAGGATTGAGTGAGTTTTATTATTTTTTATTATTTGGATTCAAGAATATGTATGCAACTGGATCAATTTTTGTTGTTGTGAGCTAATATGTAATAACCACCTTAAAAAAGATCTCTCTAAATATATAAAGAGATACATGTTTAGAAGGAAATATAAAGACATTTCTATTTAGAAGTTAAAGAAAAGAACATTTATATAGGTACCTCTTCTTGCCCTTGAAGAAAATCACAAAGCAAGGGCACGTAGATCACAAGGGCAAGACACAATAATGAAATCATAGAGCTACAAGGGCTCGACAATGAAATGTCATCAATGAAATGCATTGATCACAAGGAAACAACAAAATTCACAACTCTCCACCCTCATTCGAAGCTCTCCACCTCTTTCATGCATAGCATTCCACAAAAAAAGGGGGAGGAATGGTTTATGTCATGTTTTCTTTTTTCTTTTGTTGTTTATGCTCATGTGGGCATCACAATTACAATATCAAAGTCAGTATTGCAATGACGTTGGTGACAATTGTAAAAAAAACATCAAAATGACCACAAATTACACCGCTATTGCAATTTGACCCCAAATGTTGTAGTGACTTTTCAAAATTTGATTTTTTTTTGAGTCTTTGATAATAAGAATTGTAGAGAGAGAATGGAATATGTTAGTGTATTCCTAAATTGACTGGTCCTTCTTTTGTTGGAGTAATTGCTATTACATATATTTATGTTTATAGGTATCTTCAAGGTAAAATTCTTGTTTTATAGGATCCAAAATTTCTTCCCATGTGGGTCTATGATCCAGTAACACAAAAATCCATGTTTACCTTGGGTTACTTGGGCTTCTTTAGTTGTTGCATAAACTTCCCATGCCAACTTCACATGATTCTCAAGTTTGAAGAGGGCAAAGGTGATTTTTACAATATCTAAAAAATTATTAACACAAAAGTACCTCTCCAATTTGGACAACAAATCATCAATACCATCTACATCAATTTTCCCTTGAAAAGTTTGGATATCAAAATTTACTTACACTTTAAATGGGGTTATCCCACCAAATGTTGAATTCCATAGATTGTCATGTGACTCTTCTTTTTCTTATAACCTTGAAAACTAGTTCACCATTTATTCACATTGTTTATTCAATACATCTTCCACTAGTGTTTTGAAGGATTATTTCATCCCATTAGCCTATCATGTTTCAATCTATGGTCATTGTGTCTCTATAAGAATTTTCCTTAGGGAAAAATTTATCGAAGATCAAGGAACTCAAGTGCAAGCACATAATAGACCAGAGTATGATTAGAATAACAATATAGTATGATTTAAAAAAAATGGCGAGCGGCAAGAGGAGTAGGAGCAGGAGCGAGATTTTGAATGTTGATCAGGAGGAAGAAGACGATGGTGAGGCGGATGAAGATCCTAAAAGGTTGGTCTCCTAGGTTGTTGCTGTGTCTGGCATCGGGAGCTTGGGTCTGCAGGCCCTTTCCTGGCCTTCCTGGTGTTGCTTCATGACTGGGGCTTCCCTGTGGGCACCCCCTTTGACTATTGAATACATAGATGGAAGCATGGGAGGATGCAGAGCTGGAGTTTTCCCTGGCTTTGCCATTGGTGATGGTGGCATCACCGTTGTATTCGTTGACCCAGATGGGGTTGTGGGTGGTCTTGAGGATGGGGGCTGCTAGCTTTGTGTTTGGGGATCTCCTCTGTCCTCCTCTGTGTCTCCTTATGCGGGGGGTTCTGCTCTCCTAGATTATATTTGTTGCGGGGAGGTTACTTTCCCTATTATTTGGGTTGTTAGGGAGTTGGAGAGTGGGTTGGCTGCCTCTCATCAGGTTTCGATGGCTGCTCTCTCTCTCTGCTTGTGCTTAGGCTCCTTTTCATAGGGTCCTCTACCATTCTTACAGATATTTTGGCCTCGGACGCTGCGGGGGTGAAGGAGGCTTTTGGGGTTGTGGCTTTTGGGGTAAGGGTGCTTGTGGATCCTAGTCTTTCGAATTTTTCTGTTGGCTCAGGCTCCTTGTTGTTCCTAAAAATTGTGTTCCTCCTGGATTTTTTTCAACCTTGCCCCTATTTAGGTGTGGTCAAACCCTTTAGAAGTGGGCTCTGTTCTTTAAGCAATATGGTGGGGGTGCTTTTCTTGCCACTTGTTTCCCTTACTCTAGCTTTCTTTGGAGGTGAAAGCTCCTATGGAGGTGGACACAAGTCTGATAGAGGAGGGTTGTTGTTGTAGGAGGGATCTCAGTTGCTTTGGAAGGTTCCACTTTTTATATTTTCTTTTGGTGGCTGGTTGTGTCTAGGAGATGTTCATTCTCAAATCCCTTCGGGGGGAGACATTTGCAGGGCTGTCCCCTGGCTTTTCTGGTGTTTCTTCTTGACCTTTGGATTTTGTTCCCTGAATCTTCACTCCTCTTTCATACTTCCTTTTGAGGTGGAAGTTCTTTTAGAGGTGGAGGCTCAGCCTATAGAGGTGGCAAGAAGCTGGTTGGAAGAGGTGGGATGGAGATTTGGAGGTTTGGGTGGCCACTGCTGGAGATTTTCTTTAGAGCCTGTGATCATTGATCACATTATTTTTTGTCGGGCTAGCTATGAATAGGTGGTGAGGGGAGTGTTTCTCTCTCCTTCCTCTTCATTAAAGGTTAGGGGAACCTTTCAAAACCCTTTTGGGCTTGTCCATATCTGGAGAGTCGTGTGTATGCCAGTGATCTCTAACTTTCTCATCCATTGTCTGGCAAGTTTTATTAGTGTGAAAGGGGGGTTTCTTTCCTCTTGGCCCTGTGTGCTGCTCTAGCTTTATCTTCCTATCTTTGTGTAGCAGTTTCTTTGGTTAGCTTGTTTGTTGGTCCTGGATGCTGCCCGGGTGAGCAGGTTGTTAGTGGTTGTTTCTCTATGCTGATGTGGTAATAGTTTGGGGTCTTTGGCTCCTTTATTACCTCTGTTTGCAATCTATTCTATGGATGTTCTTCTTGTCTTGGCTATTGTTCTTTTCTTCTGGATTTGGAAATCTATCCCTATCCAAGGAAGCGTCCCATCTTGTGGGTTTTGGATCCTCACCAAATTCCATCTGTATGGGGTTTTAGGTCCTCTCAAAACCTATTTTTCTAATAAAAAATAATATAGTATTCAATCAACATGTAAGTACACTAGCAGTGCCTATATATAAAGGCCTCTAGAATGCCTCTAGAATATCTAGGATTCAACACACTGACAAGTCTTACAACCAAGAACATGTCCACTAGGAATGAATTATCCTCCATTAAGCATAGGATAAAGTGCGATGATGAAAGGATAAGCCTACAAAGGTGTGGCATGAAAAATAATGTTGTAGACACCATGTGCTTAATTAAGAGTGCAAATAACTTTATTGTCTACATGAAAACTCAATTAATTATGTAAACTCTAGCATTGTAGATACAACATGCTGAATTAGAGTTGCTTACTTCTATGTTGTCAACATGAAAACTCATAAAAGTATGAAAACTCCTAAGTGTCAACCTAATAAATAATAAAATAATGCATTGACCTAAGTAAACTTAAGTAAAGTGTAAATAGTAAATACTTATTATCACTAACACCCCCCCTTAAGTGAAACTTAGGGGAATGCACTTGAGCTCACAAATGCATGATGGGTCTCGACTACAAGGCCATGTTAGGTACCCATGTACAAAAGAAATGCTTTGCATACACTGTGATGCAATGCAATCTCTCATAAAGTGGAGAAAGAGAGAAAATTTCATGGGAAAAATCCTCCTCCAAAAAGAGAGATAAGTACAATAAAGAAGATGAGAGAGAAGAAGACCTCAGATGAGGAAAAAATGCCTCCCAGAAGAAAGAAGAGAGAAGTCAAGGGACTCCCCTTTTTGCAACATCCTGCATCCCCAAGAGATCTCACGAATGAATATATTTGACCTTAGTGAAGGTTTTGGTGAAGATATCAACAACCTACTCTGTTGCAGGACAATACTTTAATGCAACGATATGCTTATATATCAACTCTTTGACATAGTGCATATGAACCTCAATGTGTTTGGTATATTTATGTTGAATTGTATGTTTTGAGATCTTAATAGCACTCTGATTGTCACAATGTATGACTATAGGTTTAGGTAGATTAAATCCAAGATCCTTTAGGATGCACTGTAACTAAAGAGCCTATGTAGCTACATTGATAGCTCCTTGATACTCAGCCTTGGTTGAAGAAAGAGCAACGTTATTTTGCTTCTTACTTTGCTAACAAATAGGGCCAAAACCAATGTGAAACATGTAACCTAAAGTAGACTTGTGAGAATCAAAGTCTCCTACATAGTATAAGTTTTCATAGGCAACCAGCTGAAGTCTTGCACCTACTGCATAATGTATCTCATGTGTATGTGTACCCTATATGTAGTGCAAGATGCAATTGGTAGCCTTCTAATAAAGCTCACGTGGCTCTTGCATGAAGCGAGAAACCATGCCAACTACAAAGGCTATATCAGGCCATGTATGTGTCAAGTAGATGAGACTCCCAACCAACTAACCATAAAATGTAGCATCAATAAGTGGAGTGTTACAGTTAGCCTCTAACTTGACACCTGAAAGAAAGGAAGTCAGAGCAAGCTTGCAGTCACTCATGTGAAATTAAGAAAGCAAGTCAATAGCATACTTGGGTTGAAAAAGTGTGATCCCTACTAAAGACTATGTGATCTCAGTACTAAGGAAATAATGTAGTAAACCCAAGTCTATCATAGCAACTCTATCTTGCAAAGAGGTCTTAACACTAGCAATGATGGATGAAGTAAATCTTGTAATGATCAAGTCCTCTACATAAAGCATGAGTATCAAGTGTGAGTCACCCCTCTAAAGAATGTAGGCATTAAAATCAAAATGACACTTGGTGAATCCATCTAAGAGTAAGAAGGAATCCATCTTGGCATACCAAGCCCAATGAGCCTACTTAAGAACATAGATAGACTTGTTCAATATGCAAACCATAGTACAATCCTATATGAACCCCTATGGCTACTCCATATAAATATCCTCATGAAGATCACGATTAAAAAATGCACTCTTTACATCCATATGATGTACAACCCAACTATGAGCTGCACCAATAGCTAGTGTCAAGCAAATGGAGTTTATCTCGGTGACTCATGTGAAAGTTTCTATATAGTTAATGCTTGGAACCTATGTGAAAGCTTTGGAAACTAGTGTGGCATTATGCTTATCCACACTTCCATCTGCTACAAATTCAATTTGATAGATCCACTTACACAGAACCAAATTTCTTCCCTTAGGAAGGGGAACTAAGTCTCAAGTGTTTTTTTTCATCAAAGAGTTATATTCTTCCTCCATAGCCTTGTCCCATTTTGGAATTGCTGATGCTTCCTTAAATGACTATGGATATGAAGCAATGACAATATAAGCATGTGGAAATGATATTTTCTATGACCTTGTCCTCTGAGTGTCTAAAGGATTCCCCACCAATGAACTTGTTGAATCAAGGGTTTACTATGCCCAACAAAGTTTAGTGGAAGAAGAAGGAACATCCTCAACTATTTGTGGACCCTATGAAGGTGTTTTCATATGGGTCAAAGTTGAAGGAATGTCATCTTCTAAGTCACTATCATCACTATTATAACTTTCCACAAAGGAGGAAGAAGGAGGAGTTGAAGAAGCCAAACTTGGACAAGTTTCTTCAAAATGAGCACTCCTCTCAAAAAATATTTCATGTATCTCTAGATCTATGAGTTTGTATGCCTTAAGATGGTCAAGATATCCAAAAAATATAAAAGGTTTACTTTGAGGTTTTAATGCCTTTCACTTTTGTGGAGGTATCCTTGTCCATGTTGGACAACCAAAAACTTTAAAGTGTTCTACACTTGGTTTTCTACCACACCAAGCCTCAAAAGGTGTAATTCCATCTAAGGCATTATGGGGACTTCTATTTTGGATCTAATTGGCACAACACATGTCTTCTGCCTAAAACACTTGATCTAGAGACTTATGTTGAAGCATACAAGTGCTTATCTCCTTAAGGGTTCTATTCTTCTTTTCAACAATACCATTCTATTGTGGTGTGTAGGCAACTGAATTTTGAAGATCAATACCCTTATGAGTGCAAAATTATATAAGCTTGGAGTTGACATATTCCCTGCCATTATTTGTTCATAGAATCTTGATGGCTTTCCCTAATTTTTTCTCAACTTGATCTTTGAAGGTGATAAACTTATCAAATACTTCACTCTAATGAGCAAGAAAGAAGACCCAAGTGTAGAGTGAAAATTCATCAATAAAGGTGAGAACATAGAGAGCCTTACCAAAAGATGGTACTATAAATGGGCCTGCTATATCACTATGAACCAATTCAAGAATAGCAGTAGCCTTCCAAGACTTCTCCTTGTCATATTTCTCTTTGAGATGCTTGCCTACTTCACAACTTGGACATAAACCTTCTGAATACTTGACTTGAGGTAGAATAATGACCATATCCTTGCTATTGAGTTGTTGAAGGTAGTGATAAATTGATATGTCCAAATCTCTCAAGCCATAGTTTACTTTGTGAATTTGAATGAGTCAACAAGGAAAGGGAAGTGGACTTAGGTACAAAATGAGAAAAAGAGTAAAGTCTTATCTCATGATTAGCCTTTCCAACCGCCACCATAGAATCATCCTTGAGATTTTTCACCATATATGTATCAGGAAGGAACTCCACACTTTTGCCACATCCATAGTGAGTTATTTGGTAGATGGAAAGAAGTTTGGTGTTAAGGTTAGGAACACAAAGAATATCCTTGAAGACACCATTTTCAAACTCTACATTCCCTTTCCCTTCAACTTCCACTTGAGTGTCATTGCCTACATAGATGTAAGGTACATTTGATGGTTTCAAAGAGGAAAAATGCTCCCTTGAAGCACCTATATGATGTGTAGCTCCTGAATCAAGAACCCATTCCTCAACATTGTTTGTACTTGCTACCAAAGCTTGTCCCTTACCTTTTGAAGTGATTGAAGATCCTTTATCCTTATTGGCATTTGGTACATCAATTTTGTGTTTCCTCATTAGGTTTACCAATTCATCAATCTACTTATCCTTACACTCATGTTCATTATGACCATTTTTCTTACAATAGGAACAAGCTTTCTTCTTTGTTTTGTTGGAGTTGTTCCCCTTTTTTATTATTTTTGGAAAAGGACTTGCCTTGTTGTGAGGAAGATTATTGAGTGGAAGAATATAGATGAGAGGAAGATTGTCTTTTAGAGGAGGATTGTTGTGTGCCATCTTGTGGCTTAGCCTTCCATAGCTTCTACTTCTTGTTGGAATTTTTACAATTTGAATTCCCTTCATTAGCTCCCAAGGCTTTGGTCTGGAAGACTAGAGAATTCCCATACTCAATAAATTGTCATGTTCTAAGACTAGCATTTGTAAAAAAATTTAGAATAAAGTCTTAGTGTAGGCACTACCCATCGTTAATTTGTGAGTATTATAACTAGAAACAAAAGGAGTATATTCAGGTGGAAGATGAGTCATTATATGTTTGATCATCTTTCCATCCTTGACGGGTTCACCACAATCCTAAAGTTGTGCCCTATACATGTCTACTTGCGTAAAATAATCTTTGATCGTGTCAAAATTCCTAGGATCGAACTTGAGAATTTTGTCCTCAATGGTGTAGGCCATGTCTTCATATACTATCCCATACAATGCTTCAAGTTTAGCCCAGGCCTCTATTGGATTGGTAAGTTTCCTAACATGATATTTGATGGGATTTGAGATATTCTTGAGCAAGGTTCGTAGGGCCATTTCTTGTTTGGATTACTAGTCTTCTTTTCAAGCCTCATCAACATTAGCAGGAGGTTTCTTTGCTACACTAGTAAAATAACTGAAGATTTGGAAAGTAAACTAAAAATTATTCACTTTCAAAAAAAATGAAACCTAATTATGTGTCCAAATGGGCGCTTACTAAGCATTTGAGGTTGTAAAAATTGAGATTTGCGATTTGAAGAAAACTTTAGGAATAAAGAGCTCAAGCATCCTACACCAATGTGTAGATCACAAAATTCTACCCAAAACAAAAAAAAAAAATCTTGTAAAAAGAGTCTGTATGAGGGAGATATCACTATTTGAAAATCACCTTTGTTATTATTTCTCCTGAATCGCTGTCGTCATGCCTCCAAAAATCAATTGACTCTAGATTTTACCCTAAATGTCTAACTTTTGTGAAATAGAAGTTGATATGTGGGTTTTTTGACCTTCTAAATATGATGCCAATATTTGATTTGCACCAGCAAGCACCAACCTTGTCCTGCAAAAACTCTCTCCTCTACAAGCCTGATGGCCAAAAATTTTCTAAACAAAATATGCAGATCTGAAAAATAATGTAGAGAAATTGCAAAGACTAAAATAATAAAATTTGAAAATTTGAAAATTAAATTTAGAGATTTTAAATGATCATACCAAATTTGCAAATCAGGGCTTCGGGTATCACTGAATCAATGCTCTAGACATAATGGTGAGGTCTGCTTTGGCTCTAGATGCTCTCAATGACTCTAGATGCTCTAGATCTGAATTAGGTCCCTTCGAGAGATGAAGCAAAAAGATCTCCAATGGCTATGTAAAGAGAATCTCCCTCAACTCTGATACCAGATAAGAAAATTTTTGTCTTAGGGAAAAATTTACCCAAGATCGAGGAACTCAAGCACAAGCACAAAATAGACTAGAGTATGATTAGAATAACAATATACTATTCAATTGATGTGTAAGTACACTAGTTGTGCCTATATATAAAGGCCTATAGAATGCTTCTAGAATGTCTAGGAGTCAGCACACTGATAAGTCTTACAACCAAGCACATGTCCACCAGGAGTGGATTATCCTCCGTAAAGCACATGAGTAAGTGCAATGATGAGAGGATAAGCCTACAAAGGTGTAGCACAAAAAATAATATTGTAGACACCATGTGCTTAATTAAAAGTGTAAATAACTATGTTGGCTACATGACAACTTAGTTAATTATGCAAATTCTAATGGTGTAGATACCATGTACTGAATTAAAGTTGCTTACTTCTATGTTGTCAACACGACAACTCATAAAAGTACGTAAACTCCTAAGTGTCAACCTAATAAATAATAAAATAATGCATTGACCTAAGTAAACTTAAGTAAAGTGTAAATTGTGAATACTTATTTACACCAACAGTCTCAAAGGAAGAAAATCTAAGGGATCTCTCATACCCAATCTCATCCTTTGGTAAGTTAACCATGTAGGATGAGATATATAGTATTGAACAAGCTCTCATACCACTAATCCAAATTAAGAATTTAGACTTCGATACCTGGTGTAAAACCTACAATATTGTAATTTATTTGAAAGAAAAAATTCTCGCAAGCCAAAAAGTGATCCATTATATTCAAAATTTTAGTTTAAATACAGAGTTTGATGGATCCCAAGGGTCATGGGTATCCCTTGGTGATGAAATGAAAAATCTTCTTATAATCTTTAAATTACAAAATGAATTATGAATATTATGAAAACTATGAAATATTATAGAAAATTTGAAGTCTACTTGTAGAAGTCATAACTTTCTCCTTGTACCTCAAAATCATAAACTGTTAGCTTCATTGGAAAGATCTTGAAGTATTAAATACATTCAAATGTAAAAGGATTAATCATAGCACTTTACCTTTTAGAGGTGACGAAGCTTAAAAACACTTTGAAAAACTCTAAAAATCAAAATACTAAAACATACAAAATACCAAAAGATTCTATTTCCCATTTATCCTTGTGCCAATATCATTTGCACCTCCAATTTTTTGCCGATCACTATCAAAAATGAAAAATGTGAATGTGACTACTATAGTTTGTGGGTTTTTAGAATTTTACCCTTAGATTGTAGTGATTTCTATTTTAATGTCAAAATGTTCTGTATTCCTTTTGTAGATACAATTTCATTTATTTTTTAAGTGGCCTTTGCAACTCATCATTTGCAATGGAGGCATTGAGCCAACAAATGGATTTTTATCAAAATCTCTACTATTAGACATTATTAATATATAACAGGAACACCAATAATGGTAGAGAGCAAGGTTTGGTTGTTGAGTGCATTAGTATTTTGAAATATATTAAAAGAAAATTTGGGCTAAGTATAAATTTTTGGTTTATTTGTCTATTCATATTATTAGTACTCATGATTAAAACTTATTCATTTCAACTAGCTTAAATTTAATATTAAAATCAATAAATTGCGTATAGTTATATGTAAGATTTTTAACCTAATAATTTCTATAAAATACTTTTCTATGATTTGATTGGATAAATCATTATAACTCTTATATGGAATAGATTTTATGAATTGTACAATTGTCTTTTTAATAATGTGATTTATATAATTTTAACTCTTGTATGAGGATTATATAACATGATACTTTAATATTTTTTAAGATTTTTAATATTATATTTTTAAGAGTTAATTTTTCATTAAATTATAATATTTAAAAATAATTATATATACTTATATTATACAATATTCTAGGAAATACAATTATATATTATTATTATATAATTTTTTTTGTTTTGATATTATAATTTGACACCTTTTTAAGATTTTTAATATTTTATTTTTTATTTTATATTTTAACGAATTAATTTATTTCATTCAATTATAATATTTTAAAAAATATATATATACTTAAATTATATAATATTTTAAGAAATAATTATATATACTTAAATTATACAATATTTTAAGAAATACTAATATATATATACATTTTTTGATATTCTAATTTTTTTATAATATTACTAGATGCAAAAGAAAGTTATAGCTATATGGTATTTTTATTAATTTAATTATTCTATATACTATAATAAATTTATTTAATTTATTTAATTTGTTAGTACTTGCTTCTAGGCAACTACTATTGTAATCAATATTGTTTAACTAGTTATTAGTTATATCTAATTGAAACAATAACAAAGTAGTATTTTTCATTTGTTTAAACTATATCTTCTTTTAATTAATTCTACATAATCAATATTTCATTTTTAAAATCTTAAAATCATTTTTCTCACTATTAATTGGAAAATACATTTTAGGTCTTATACACTTTTGATTCCCCTTATTCTATTAATTGGATAATGGATGTGTGTGCCCCTTATTCTATGCTTTTCAGGTTTATTTTCAAAATAACTTTAATAGTTTAATATTGATACACAAAATTTGTTAGTCGGTTGGAAAAGTTGTAAATTGTAAATCCTTGCTGCTAATTATTTATCAGTTTTTATCTCACTCCACTTTTAGCTTTTGATATTTATTAGTTGTTATCTCCACTTTTACCTATTATTTTTCTTTTCCTATTTATTTAAAAAAATGATTTCTTGTGATCTCACATTAACTCATGTTGTCATCCCTACTTATTTATTTTTGATTTTTAAAATTGATTTAGATTTTTTTTTTTTTTATATTAGTTTAGTTTTTTCTCTAAATAATGTCTCTTAGTTTCTATAATTTAATTAGTCAATAAAACATTTGTTAGAGACAAGCTATTTTTTTATATTATTTTTTTGCATTTTTCTTATTAATTTTTCATAATAGACTTTTTGATGGAGTTTTTAAAAATGATTATTTCTTTCATATTTGATAAATTCAATGTCAATAAATAATATTTATTAATCTTTTTAAAAGATTTTATTAAATATTATATTATTTAAATTGAAAATTATTAATAATCTATTTTTTTCACATAACTATATTTTAAATCTCCATTTTTAACTATTATTTTTCTTTTCCTATTTTTTTTTTAAAAAAAATTACGTGTGATAATATCTATTTATTCACAACCGTACACGAAGATATCAATTTATTCACAAGAAGTTGATCACAACCGTACACGAAGATCAAATAAGGCAAAGGGTCTGATTTTTCAAAATCAAAGGTCTGCAATCGGTCGGTATTAAAATCTTGTCTCACCCTATCTATAATTTTTTCTGAAATGAAAAACAAACTTTCCATCTGATATGAAAATCAGCGAGCAATTTCATTTTTGAACAACGTATCATGAGTTTTATGCTCAGTTTATTTTGCTTCTGGAATCCAAATAGTTGGGGAGAGCTACCCAACCAGGATGTTCAAGATTTCAAAATCATTATCCTCACCCCAGTATCTAGAGTATTGTGGCTGATTTCTACAATTTCTATGAGTTTGGTGAGAATAATGATTTTGGAATCTCCTTCCTCAAGGTTGCGTCGCTTTCCCCCAATCAAAATAAATCTAGCATAGAGCTCATGATAAGTTGTTTTAAACTGGAACTGTTCAAGATTTTCCCACGAGATGGTACGTTTGTTTTTCATTTCGAGAAGTTTTGTATACAAGGTGGGACAAGGTTGCATTTATCAACTCAAGTTGTTATGTAGTAAGGACGTAAGGACTAAGGACTATCCTGAGAGTTTGTTCAAGGATGAACATGACATGTCAATAGAGATTGGTCGAGTAAGATTATGTATATTTATTTGCTTGTTTATGTGGTTCAAACTTCGGGTTTTCTATTTTATGTGTTAATTAGGTTTTATATTTTGACTCCATGCCAATTTTACATTTACTGTGATAAATGTGGTATATCTATATGAAATTGTGTCACTGCAAAGTCATTTGCCTTTTAAACTATGTTTATAGATTTTGACTGACCTGTTAATCTCATAATTCTCTTTACAATTTGAAATTTGATATTATATCATAGATCTTCCTATTTCCTGGCTTTGTTTATTTTCAACTTTAGAAGCTATGAACATCTTATTACTTTCTTATGTCTCTCTGTGAATTTGAAGTTTTAACTGTCATTAGTGTTTTGCTCTTTCTAAGCTTTGTTTTATATTCACTAATTCAAGTTCAGACCCTATCTTGTTTCTTTCCCATTTCTTTTCATAGTTTGGTCTTTTAATTGCATCTCACATCCCCTTATAGTCTATTTTTGTCATGATTGTAGGATGAGTCTTTTAAAACTCGTCACTTGATTGCAACCTTTAGCAACCTTCAAATTAGAAGTTCTTAATAATTGAGTTTTCAATTTGAGCATAAAAATGTACAAGGTAATGCTTGAACTAGAAAAATATCCTCATTATAGAGAAACCTCTAAGAGAAATATGCTCTCATAACATTTTATCCTTATTTCCATCCAAAATATTTGGCTCATAATTTTTGGACTCTTTGGACACCATGTCCGTGTCAAGTGAGTTGGAGAGTTTACTCATTTAATTTAGAAGTAAAACCTCAATAATAACATACCCAAAAACAATCCTTCTCCTAGTCTCTTCTTCATTTAAAGATCTAAAAAGTGATTTCATGCATTACTAACTAGAAATGGAAAATGCTTGCATCAAGGAAGAATTACTTTAGTGATTTTTATGGTACGATTATAAGTTTTCTTGTCTAACATTGTTTGAGGTCTTACCTATATTCTTGGTTGAGTGAGACTCTCCTTTGAGAGAAAATTTATATTAGGTTATAGATTGACATAACTTACATTTAATTTTTGAAATAAATTTAAATGAAATTATAATTATGATTAGGCCATTCTTATTTGAAAATTTAGATTGTATTCCTAAAAATTAAGACTATGAAACATGAAGTTATTGATTTCTTTCTTTTTTCACCATTACGGCTAGATGCATGGATTATTGTGTCTTTTTAGTTTTTCTTTGTGTTTGGCTCTTATATCATTGAATTTGAAGGTTTGGTAATTTTTTGTTTTGAACTTGGTATATTGGTTGGACTAAAAGTATTTGAAGGTTAGGTATTTTGTTGTTTTGATAATTTTATTCAAGGCATTCTGTGGAAGACAAGTTTTGATGATCGATGAGTACATTGCAAATAATAGAAAATCAAGATATGTACTAATGGAGTATAATTGTTTCTTCTTCTATAAACCCTCAAAACTCAAGTATTCCTTCAACGTGTTCACCAACTCTCTCTCACACGGATTCATCTTTCCCTTTCCTCAACTATGTCTCCCCCCTGCCTAGTCTTTTTAAAACCACTCAATTGGTTATCTACTCAATTTGCACAACCACAACTAATATAAAACCCAAATCTCTTATCTAGGTCATGGTGTAGATTGCTTCCTTCAACACCCTCTATCTACACACTCAATATCTTCTATTTTTGATACCAATATGATGTAGAGCACCCAAACAAAAACACAATTAAAACTCCTCTTCACTTAACAATATTCAATAAGAACCATGGTTGATGCCAAGGTTTACCAAGATAATCTTGACAAAATACTTAGCACACAAAAACTCTTACCATACCATTATTCAAAAAGTCACTTGTTCCATCATGGCTCTCATACTCTATAAAACTTCTAGTACTCATAAAGCACAACCAACCCAGAAACCTTTACCTATTAACCGATCCCACAAACTTTTTATCAACTCCCAATACCAACCTATCAATTATCTTCACTGTTGTCATATAAAGCACTTCCTTTCAAGGTACTATAAAGTACTCTAATTGTTTGATCAACAATCCCCTAAATGTGAAACATAAAATTTTGAGAACAATCTCTCCATCGCCTATTGTTCTTGAACCAATTAACCTTATTTCAATCATACAAGATTTATAGGAAATGAAAAGGTTTGAGGATGACAATATCGACTTCATTTGCTACACCCAAACACAAACCAATCCCAAGCATTAGGACTATTAACTTACCATCTTGATGACTGATCAACAACCTTCCTTGCTCTCAAATAGACAACCAAATCACCATTCAGTTTCTATCACACACTGGAAATTATACACCTATTGGAAAAAATAAAAATAAAAACAAAACGGAGAAAGAAAGAACTTACACCTTAATTTTTTTGAATAATAGATGCAAATTTATACAATAGCGTGACTCAACAACATTCCTAAATGACTGCTAATTAGATTGACAACACACACACATAAACTTGACAGTTAAGAGAAACTTATGGACACCTAGCTCAACACATCTACAGTAAGAACTTAATTCAAACTAAAACTCTTTGATTCATAGTTAAACTAAACTTGTGTTGCCAGCAACTCAACAAGATTTGCCACATGAGCAAGAATTTTTATTAACTAGTTGAAACATTAATTCGAACAACACCTTCATTCTTAGAAATCACCTTGGAGTGAGAACTACTTTACATTATTGCTCCATGCACTAAGACTACAAAGAAGATAGTGTCTAATTCTGACAAGGAATATCAACTCCATATAACCAACCTTTCAAAACCTGATCGCTGTTAGATAGTCAGTTCAAAATGGATTTTCAGAGGTACAAAAGGAACTTAAAGACAATTTAAAAAGGAACGACCTTCTTCCTCAAATGTGTAAGCTCATTTTATTGCCCTATATCTCCATTCACAACTAAGTATACATAGTAATTACACAGAAATAAAGGATTATAATTCTCACTCTTCATTTGAGGAACACGGTTTTGACAGACTTGGCAATGAATTCAACGTCAAAGGTCAAGAAACCATCACATGACCTTTGCCATGTAATGAAGTGGATCAATATTTTTCTCCCAAACTTTTTTTTTTTCTTTCTAACGTTTGGATTTTGCAAACATATGAGTAATTAATCAAAAACAATATTCAAATTTCTCAGTGGTCACTGTCATAAAAATTCTCAAAACAGCCAATCTAGGCCTTCATATTTCTTCACAAATACACAATCTTTTAGATTCAAACCGATTACATCTGTTAGGTATTTAATATTCTAAAAGAGTGGCAAATGAAGATATTACACAATCTCTTAGTAACCCTTTAGCTACAAAATATTCAGACAATTGAAAGAAGTTAGAATAGAAAATTAAAAGAAGTTAAGAGTAAGCTGAAATACTTTACTTGCGCAAAAAATCAAAAAGGAAAACCAGAGATGTCCAGATAACCTAAGAATTTCAAGCATATCTATGTATAATCTTGGTAAACTATGATTGACAATCCATCTTGATCTTGGGGCCTAAAGTATTCTCTAATTCAGCAGAACCGTTACATAATGTGGTCATTGGATGTAATACATATTAGAACATCCAAAACCTATATTTTTTTTTGGTATACTATTGCTATTCCTGGTAGTTTCCCAAACCATATCCAACAGTGAATTTGAGTATTTACATATTTGCCAATAACTTTCCTGACTTTTTGAAGATGAGACTACTTTCCCATAAGATATAGGTGCAGTAAATTGGTGAACGCATTATCAACAATATCCCTAGAACAACTACAAGAGAAACGATTCAACTCCAACAATCTTGCCCATGCTCTTTTATTGTTTTAAATAAAAAATTAATGAGCTTTTTATGCTTCTTTGTTTATGATGCACATTTGTCATTTATGTTTAGCCTTGCAATACTTGTAGTGTAGAAAGGTTTTAATTGTTCTTATAAATTAATGTGAATTATTTTGAATGCAAAATAAAAATTTATTTGTCGTTTAATTAGTAACTCATTTTTTGATATTAAGGTTTTATTGTACTTTATTTAGAATTGTAAAGAATAAAATGGAATATCAACAAATTAGTTTCATTGTTAATAATCTCTATTTTTATGTTTGAAAAGTGTCATATTATGTCTTTTTTTTCAAGATGAAGGTTTTGTCGTAAGAACAAAGTGGAACATTGATAAATTGGTCTTATTGTTAAGAATCTCTATTTTTAATGTTTAAAAATTGTTGATATTATGTCTAACAAGTCAATTGTTTGATATTGTGGTTAGTTTTTTTATTTATTTGATAAGCTTGCATCCCATCAACTTGCTTTAATAGAATGGTACCATAACCAAGGATTATCATTTACAAAGTTTGAGTTAATTGATATACTATTCAAATAGCTAACCAGATTGGGTTTCATTGTTTCAACATTGTGTATCGCATGTAATCTATCTTTACTTTTGCACATGTCAAAAAACATCCATAGAAAGCGATGATAATTGTGAGAATTGATTTGTTTAAACTTGTGTATAAGTACTTGTAATGATGATACATTAACTCGTGCATATGTCCGAAATTGTGTGGCAATATATATGACCAAGATTTCCCTTATCTTTATAGATATGTAAGTTTATATATAAGTAATCAATAATGTCTTTTTTATTTTCACCATATTCTTCATAGCTTATATTGAAAATTCTACTACTAGTTATGAAACCTAATTGAAAAAGGTATTTTCTACTCAAATTTAAAACATAAAGTATAAAAATTGATGAAAGATCCTAAAGTGAAGGGAACTACTAATTTGGAAAATTTAAATGTTATGATGAAAAGTCTATTGCATATACATGAAAAACTCTATTAGTCATTACATACAATCCCTTAAAAATGTTGCTGATACATATAAACAATGGGGTGATTAAATTGGCAAGACCCTCCGATTAGATAAAGACCATTCAAAATACATTATGGCCTCAAAAGATCAATAATAAGTAGAGATGATGATAACACAAATTATTCCTAATAGTTTGTAGGTGATATTTTAACGAACCCCTTTTAAAGAATACATGAGAAATCTACTTGCCCAAATTTTTGAAGATTGTTATGTATAAAATTTAAACAAGGACTAGTTATCCCCTTTAATGCCAAAATACTTGAGAAAATCTATAATCCTATTTAAGGCTAAAAGCATGTGTAAAAAAAAAAGGAAGGTCTTGAAGAATATGAACAACCTATTGAATGACATTTATATTTTCATATCTAATAAATAGTTTAATATTTTTACTTGGAAGCCTAATATGTTAACCACCATGTTTCTAACCAAGATTTTTACTTGGTGGATTTGCATTACAAAGAGCCCCATTCTTATAATACAAAAGGCCTCCACCTAGATGCAATATCTAACTAGAGAGAAACCAATCTCTATTTCCACTCTTGGGAGAAAAATTGGTACATGCAACTAGATTTTTCTACTATTAAAAAATATTCCAACTAGGTTTCTTGTGAGCTAATGGGTAAAGATGACAAGTTTTAGGGAAACAATGCAATAGTGAAGAAAGACGATTTGAGCGTGGTCACCAATATAACTAATGATTGAGACATATATGATGAAAAGTTTATGATGAAACTTTTTTCTTCAATTTTGAATGGAAATTATATATAATAGAATTTAAGTCTACTTAATCAAAGTGTAACATTGAGAAGTTATTTGAAAAGATTTTCAAAATTAGGCAAGAAGAAAGGGCGGGTCCAAAATTCAATATCCATGAACAAATAGAGATAACACAAGATTAATGATTTTTTAATTCCACAAATAATTTGAATATTGATGTAGGGTTCTCAAGAATTAAGGTTGAATGAATCAACGCGTAGTGCTATATATTGTGATTCCTTGATTATTGAATTCCCATTAGAGGAAAAAACCTAAAAATAATAAATGACTTATTCATTTATTTCTTGATTGTAAAACTGGAGCAATATATAAAAGTTTTACAAAAAATTTCCAAAATGATAGTGGAGATTTCTCCACTTGATAAGATCCAAATAAGCCTTCTTCCCTTGATGATAGATTGAGTAATACATTGAGCAACATGGAAGGTGGCTCAAAATAAAAGGGTTTTCTAGAATTTGGCTTAGGGTGATATAATCCTAATAGGCTTTTCTATAGCAAGTAGGCTATACAATCTTGATAAGGTTAATTTTCTAATTAAAGATTGGAATAGCTTATGACAAAGGCATCTTTGTCACGTCCCTTATTGAAATGAAATAATCCACTAAAAGAATTGGATATAAATGTGTCAGATTATTTTTCTTTGAGAAACCAATGTACAAAATGCCACATACTCTTTTACTATTTATTACAGTTGTTGGGTATGTGCAAGATTATGGTGTGCCAAAAAGTAGGATGTGAAAAAATTGGAGTTTGGAAATGTCTAAAAGAGTTTCAAAATCTACTCTCACTTTTTTCCACACATCTCGATACCAAGGCCAAAAAGTTTGGGCCAAGCCTTTTTGGGTATTCGATCAGTTATCGAGCATCCAATATTATATTGGGTATCCAATATGAAATTGGATACTTGAAACCTGCGACATAAAATTTTAAAAAAAAAACTTGAGAGCAATTTTTGGCATTTTGGTTTTGGGTTTGTTTGTTTGTTTGAGCTGCTTCATTTTGGGTATCAGATATAAGAATAGGTAATGTTTTTATTTTTTGTATCTTTTTATGATTTGAATGAATTTTAATATAAATTAGTTATTTTAAATAGAATTTGTTAAAAATTAGGTTTTTTTAATAGAAAGTGTTGAAATTTAGATTTTCTTTTAATAGAAATTATGTTTTGCAATTTAATAGCTATGGTTGACCCAAATAATGACATTGAGCTAGGAAGCAGTGTTCCTCGTTACCCTACACCAAATTATCAATTAAATGGTGCACAAATGAGGCTATGTGTGCAAACATTTGAGATTGTTGGTGGATGATTTTTGATAAACCTCCACACAACAATTTAGAGGTGCCATTCTATTTTATTAAAAAATTGTATGCCAAATTTGTGTTGCACCTCAAGGTGAACTACTGGAGCATGAGGCCCAACATGGGTGTAGGAGGAGGAGCTTCACAGGATAGACCCTTTGTCTAGTGGAAGAAAGATAACACTTTTTTCCCCTTACTGATGTCTCCCCCCCTCCTCCAATGCAACATCTTGATATCATTGTAGAGGATAGCTCTCAGGCTATTAGAGTCATCCATAGATCGAGTAGCCTATTGATATCATAGGCTAGGTTAGTGTTGCCTCCTCGTGTTGATGATGCTGGCATGAGTTCATCATCAGCGAGCTCATCACAAGTTTGTATGCCCCATACTTGCATAACATGCTAGAATATTTGTTAGGATCCCATAGGTGATCTTTGTGAGTATCAATTTGTATTCAACGAGGAGGATACAAAAAATGTGCATACAGAGGCTGCACACCCTAATGTGAGAGAGGAGGGGCATGTAGAAGCATGTGATCTTACTATGTTGGTACATGTATACATTTTTTTTTTATGACATATGTGGTTTAAAGTTAATCTTTATAGTAGAGTAATTTTAACCAATACTCACCTATAAATGTATGTGATCTTCATTCATGTCTAGTTGATGACTAAGGAGGAGTTGAGATAGTTGGCGATGTCATGCTCTCAACTATTTCATTTGGTCTTGAGACATCTATGGTACATTATGTTGTGTTTCCATTATTTTTATAGTTGATATTGGAACATATATGGTTTCTAATCTTTCTTTTCTCTTGCAAGTATCACCTGTCAATGGGGGGCAGAGTGCGGTGGGTGAGGCACAACCCATTGATAAGGGAAATATAATTAGGTTCTTTAAAAGTGATTAAATATCGATGCGTTTATTTGTTATTTTCCTTATTTTTCATAAGTAAATTCAAAACTAATTTCCATGATATTAAAAACTAGGGTCTTGTATCTTATACGAAACACCTAATGCATAGGAGACTAGATGTCAAAGTTTTGTATCTTTTCTCATGTAGCCATTATATCTAGAGGATGAGTTGACAGAGCTAAGTTGTAGTTTTAATTCTTGATTTTATGTTATAAATTTAGTATGCTATGAATTATAATATTATAGTTTAATTTGTAGATCCATCTGAAAAACATACTTGAACATATACAGGCCATAACCAACTAGGTTCTAGGCATCTTGACATATGAGAGGACTCTTGACAAACACAAGAGGTAAATGAGAGAGCTATTTATGATGAAATTTTTATACTATAAATATTCATTAAAAAAATGATCATTTTTCATTTGAGTAATTCAATTTTAGATACATAGAATCATATAAATTTAGTAGTCTAACTTTGGGTTTTCCTTTTTTGTTTATGTAGGAGGCATCTAATCCACCTAGTGTAGCAAAAAGGCTGCATTTTGATCATCAATCAACACCATAAGATAGTATAGTTATCATAGGATGCATCATGGGACAGTTTTAGAAGGAATATGCTGCATTGTATATAGAAATATTGATATTATACACATTTTGATGGCATGATCAGCCACATTTTTGTAAATGGATCTATGTATTTTGATACATATTTGTGTAATTTGTCTATAGATACATAAACATATATATATATATATATATATATATATATATATATATATATATATATATATATATATATATATATATATATATATATATATATATATATATATATATATATATATATATATATATATATATATATATATATATATATACACGTATATATATTTATATATGTATATATATACATATATATATGTACACACACACACACACACATATATTTGTGTAATTTTTCTATGGATACATGTATTTTGATATATATATTTTTCATTTATGTGCATAATGATATACATATTAATTTAGTTTAGTATTGTTCAATCTATCATGGATCGTGTGTATTGTTCATGTTTATGGAATATCATCCATTTTGATCATGTTTGTTCTATTTGATTGAAATGGAATAATTTGTGAAGAACATTTAATAACCTTTATTATCAAATTTTGATGCAATATTTAATTAAAAATTATATATATATATATATATATATATATGTATAATTTGAAATGATCTCTGCAATCCCTTAAGATGTTACTATGGTTCACCTACCCAAACACACTTAGAGAACCTTGGAGACTCTTTGGTACGGGGTGGTCACAAATTTGGAGGCTCTCTATTGCTAGAAAAATGGTGTCACTATGGTTAACCCTCTCATCTAGAGCTAATGGCATTGACAATTTGATGCCAAGATCAATAGTTTCAAAGTTACACAATGATGCACCAGTAAACTGAAGCACACTACAAGTTTTGACATTGAGTGAGATCTCTATACCGAATCCAAACATAATGTGATCTCTTGGAAATGAGATAGGTTACTATAGTCCTCTACATGATCATCCTATAGCATTCATTGCTTCATTGTTATCCCCCATGAGCTCCAAGTTATGACCCTTGGAAGATTGACCTCCAAATGAACTTAGAGCACTTTCAAAACTCTTCGGTATGGGGTGGCCATGAATGTTGGAGGCTCTCTGTGTCTAGAACAAGGGTGTCACTAGGGTTCACCTACTCATCTAGAGCTAATGGTGCTAACAATTCAATGCCAAGATTAGTGGTTTCAAAGTTAATATGTGATGGACCTATGAATTGAGGCGCACTACAAGTTTTGGCATCGAGTGAGATTGTTGTGCGGAATTGAAATACAATGTGATCTCTCACAAATGAGATAGATTATTGTAGGCCTTAACATGACCATCCTATAGCATTTGACATTTCACCAATATCCCCCATGAGCTCTAAGTTACAATCTTGGAGACTCTTTGTTACAGGGTGGTCATGCACATTGGAGGTGCTCTGTGGCTAGAAATATGGTGTCACTAGGGTTAACCCACCCATCCAAATCTAATGGCTCTGACGATTTGATGCCAAGATTAGTGTTAGGATTAACCTTAGACCGAAATAAAAGTTAGATGTAGATATAACCAATATCAAAACATAATAAATCACATAGAAGAGAACACAAGACACCAAGATTTAATGTGGTTCACCTAATCCCTAGGCTAATTCCACCAACAAAAAGTCTAATATTATATTATCTAGTTATTACAATTTGCAATCCCTTATAGCTCAATAATACTGCAAGAAGTTACAATATCACCATTACATAATGAAATCCCTAACCCTAACCATTTTTATACAAGCTTTTTCCACATACATAATTAGGGCTAGAATAAGTTTTCCAATAGGAAAAATAGTTGTTCACACCTTTTACAATATAAGGGCATGTTTGGCTTCCCAAAAAACCCTGCAAGGGCATTGCCACTCAACCCCGCCCTATACTATGACCATAAGCACACCTTGGATGCTACCCCAAGACCCTACAGGGGTGTTTCCCCTTGACCCCATCTTCGGGGATGCCTCCAAACCCCCATAGAAATAATATGGGGAGGAAAACACACTAAATAAAGCTCTGAGTCTTATTAGGCTCCACATCACAATAATCAATGGTTTCAAAGTTACGTAGTGATGCACCTATTAACTGAGGCACACTACAAGTTTTGGCATCAAGTGAGATCATTGTGTCAAATCCAAATAGAATGTGATATCTTGGAAATGTGATAGATTATTATAGGCCTTGACATGACCATCATGTAGAATTTAATGTTTCATCGATAGTTCCCACGAACTCTGAGTTATGACCCTCAAAAGATTGACCTACAAATGTAGTTAGAGCACCTTGGAAACTCTTCAATATGGGGTAGCCATGAATTATGGAGTGAAAAAAAGAGGGAATGAAGAACTAGGGCCAAAGTCACACTCAACAATCTAAACCACTTTGCAAAGTTAAGACAATGGAAGCAAACACACAAAGAGAACAACACTGAGAGAGAGAAAGAAACACTTTTATTGATTCATCAAATAATTAGCATACATGCCTACTTGTAAGGCCTTTTGGGTTATGAACAAATACAAAATACATTCAAGATCCAACTTCAAATTCTCACTTCTAGACACATACACATCAAACTTTCAAAGTTCTCCAAGTTATCTACCACTTCTCCCTTACCACTTCTCTCATATTACTTAACCTAAGCCTAAACAACCTATTTATAATTTCCAAAATGGCCTACAAAATATTCTAGACCATTACATAATAGAAAGGCCAACCTAAAATTGGTCTGGACACATCCCAAGACAAGATGATGTCATAGAAGTCACAATCAAAATTGATCATGCAAGTCGGCTCCCAAAATATAGACAACTCAGCAAAAGAAGGAACAAAATGTTGACACTCAGCATCAACAGGAATGCTCAACACTGATAAGAACACTTGGCACATGAAGGATCACTCAAAACACCTTGTAGAGTGAAATGGGATAACATGCTAACCAGAATATTAACATAGCTTGGCATAACTGCAACTTGGCTGATATTGCAAAATTACTAACACTCAACAATTGCTATAACTTGACAATGATTGAAACTTGGCAAAAACTAGTAGAATGAACACAAATGAGTAGGATAACATGTCAACCTAGGATGCTCCTAGATCAGACAATCAGGGTAGAAAGAAATGATTCTCTTGAATCATGCAAGTGTCACAACCTGAGCTAAATCCAACTGAGATTGAGAAACCCATGTAACATCTTCACTTGGTCTATTCTTCAACTTTACCAAATATTCATAGTAGTCTTTTCCTCTTTTCCTTTTACCAACTCTCTAATCCAATATCTATTCAACTTCTTCAATATACTTCTTAGGATAATCATTACGTACAACAACCTCATTATCTCACTCATGATACTTATACAGATCAGTAATATTGAATATAGGAGATATATCCATGTCATTAGTTAACTCAACTTCATAAGCATTTCAATTGTCAAAATTTCTCAAGATCTTACAAGGTCCAAACTTTTTCATCTTCAACTTAATATATTTTCCAACAAGAAATATTCCTTTCTTCAAATGAACCATTACCTCATCTCCAACTTTAAGAACATGATGTCTCCTAGACTTATCATCTTTCTCCTTGTACTTATGATTACTTTGTTCCAATTTTAGTTTCACTTTCTTATGCAAAGGCTCCATAAAATTAATGAATTCTTCTCCTACAAAACTTCTCTTCTCTTCACCAACATCATCCCTTAAATCTAATACTCCTCTAGGTTGCATTATAGTAACAATCTCAAAAGGTGTCTTCTTTATACTCTTATTCACATAATTATTATATGCAAACTCAAATTATGCAAACACAATCTCCCAATTATGTGGTTCACCTCCAACTAAGCATCTCAAAAAATTACCTAAGCTTCTATTCACAACCTCTATCTATAGATAGAATGTAGAACTAAATTTCAATTGAGTACCCATATTTTTTGACAAATTCCTCCAAAAATAACCATCAAACTTATTGTCTCTATTAGAAATAATACTTTTTGGTAATCCATGTAATCTAACAATGTCTTTGAAGAAAATTTTAGCAACATTTCAACATCTAATGTCTTCTTACATGGTATAAAATGAGTCATTTTAGAAAATCTATCCACAACAATAAATATAGAATCATACCCCTTGACTGTCTTAAGCAATCCCAGAACAAAATCCATACTAATGTCAATCCAAGGTTTCTCAAGAATAGAAATAGGTGTATATAATCCAATATTCTAACTTACTCCTTTGCAGCTTGAAAAACTCCATAATTCTTCACAAAATTCTGAACATCCTTATTCATTTGTGGTCAATAATACTTCTCCTTCAACAAACCCAATGTCTTGTCAATTCCAAAATGTCCAACCAATCCACCATAACGCTTTTCCTTAATCAAATTAACTCTCATAGAACTTCTAGGGATACACAACTGAATTCCTTTGAACAACATACCTTCTTGAATGAAATATTCATCATATTTACTGATGTGATTTGTTACATTTGGTGCTTTGCACTCTTCCATGCCTCAGAAAAATCAAGGTCAATATTATAAAACTCTTTCATCTTAAAAACCAAGAACTTCAACTTTCATTTTAGTCAACAAAGAACATCTTTTTCTCAATGCATCAGAAACTCTACTAGTAACTCTACTTTAATGCCTAATAGCAAATGTGAAACTTTGAAAATACTCAACCCACTTCATATGTCTCTGGCTCAATTTATGTTGGCTTCCCTAGTATTGTAAATTTTTATGATCAGTATATAACACAAACTCTTTAGCAATCAAATAATGTCTCCACTTCTTCAAAGCTTGAACAATAGCATAAAACTCTTGATTGAATATACATAATACTTCCTTTTAGCATCATTTAACTTTTCACTAAAGAAAGCAATAGGTTTACCTTCTTGACTCAACATAGCTCCTATTGCACTACCACTTGCATCACATTCAACTTGAAATACCTTATTGAAATTAGGCAAAGCTAATATAGGTAACTCAACAAAACTTTATTTCATTGTCTCAAAACTCTTATCAACTCCATATGTCCACTTGAGTTCCTTTTTATCTCCTCTCATCGTCTCAGTCATAGAATTACAAACAACACTAATTTTTTTTATAAACTTCCTATAAAAAATAGCCAAACCATGAAATGATCTTAACTCACCCACATTCTCAAGTGTATGCCACTCTAAAATTTATTTAACCTTCTTAGAATCCATTCTCAAATCATCAACTAAAATAACAAATCAAAAATACACAATCTCCTCTTGCATAAAAAGAATACTTTTCAAATTAATCATCAACTTTTCCTCTTTTAATCTCAAGAAAATTTGTCTAAAATGCTCAAGATGTTCTTCCTTAGTCTTACTAAGTATTAGAATATCATCCAAATAAACAATCACAAAATTACCCAAAAATCTTTTTAGAACTTCATTCATCAATCTCATGAAAGTATTAGGTGCATTAGTCAAACCAAAAGGCATTACCAACCATTCATACAAACCATTATTTGTCTTGAAAGAAATCTTCCATTCATCACCTTCTCTAATTTTGATTTGATGATAGCCACTCTTCAAATCAATCTTTGCAAAATACTTTACTCCACTCAAACAATCCATTACGTCATCCATCCTTGGCATAGGGAACTTATATTTTAGTGTGATCTTGTTAATAGCTCTAGAATCAGTACACATCCTCCATTCTCCATTCTTCTTAGGTGCTAATATAGCCAATACAACACATGGACTCAATTTTTTTTATTAATACCTTCTATAGCAATTCATTCATTTGTCTGTTAAGTTTTTCATTCTCTATAGATGACAATCTATATGGTGCTTTGTTAGGTGAGCTAGCTCTAGGAATCAGATCCATACAATGGCTTATACTTCTTACTGGTGGTAAACCATCAAGAATATCCTTCATAAAAATCTCTTTATACTCATTCAACAATTCTGTAATTTCTAATGATACTCGATCAATACTAGCATTTTTTGCTATCACTTAGTCATTACCAGCTTCTGTTGCTAGATCATTACTTTCAAAACTTGGACCTCTAATAATTATGGAAAAACATACTTGATTCTTCTTCACTTATTTTTCAAATTGTTTTTTTATTAACCATGCAAACTTGAATAGTAGTACAATTAACTTCATCTAGACTTTCAATCAAAGGCAGCAATTTTTGCTTCTTCCCATTCACCCAAAGAGTATATTGATTCAATCTTCCATCATGTACGATATATATATCATATTGCCAAGATCTACCCAATAGAAAATGAAAACAACCTATAGGCATAATATCACACAAAACTTCATCAAAGTAATGTCCAATCTTGAACTTCATAATGCACTACTCACTTACCAATATCTTATGCTCATCTTTGATCCATGAAAGATGATAGGGTTTGGAATGCTTTAGCCTCTAGAATTGCAACTTTGTAACCATCTCTTCTAATGCCAAATTTCTATAACTTTCATTGTCAATGATCACCTTGTAGGATTTTCCAGCCATCTTAAATTTTCCCTTAAAAAGACTTCTCCTTAGAATAGGTTCATCATCACTTCCCTTATTACATAAAGTTCTTCTCACCATTAGATTTTCTCTAGTCTTAGGTCCACTTGGTGAACTCTCAATGTCTCCTTGAATCACAACATTTATATTACCTTGCCCACTTTTACAAGATCTACATTCAAAATATTTATGCCCTTCTTTACCACATCTAAAATAATTACCATAAAAACCACTTCTAGAATAAGAATTACTTCTTCCTTGGTAAGTACCCAGACCTCCTCAGTAGGAATCACCACCTTTCCACTTAGTCTTGCCTTTATCATCATTCTTCAACTCAAATTTTCCTTTATCCTACATATAACTACGAGATCTATCACTTTTTCAATTCAAATTTACCTTTATCCTACATATAACTACGAGATCTATCACTTTCACCATAAGTGTTAGAAATTGGAAATACTGAGGGGGGTGGGGGGATTAATTAGTATTCTATAAACTTTTTCCACCAACTGGGTATTATTTATTGCTTTGAACAATGCATAAGAAAGTAAACAAGTAATGCTGAATAATAATAATAATATCCATACATAAAGAGAACTCATAACACCATATTTTGTTAAACTAGGGAAACTCAGGCCAAGATAAAACCCTAGTGGGAATGATGCTCACAAAGATATATTGATATATATGTTCCTTGTTAAAGGATGGACCCTATTAGGAGTATATAAAAAACATTTAGTATGTAGGAGTCCCTGTTAGGAGACTTTGAATCTTTGTTAGGAGATTCCAATCTTGTTAGGAGTTGTAGTACAATGGATGCAAGAAGAGCTCACTACCCAAACATGAACTTCCAATTACAAGAGGAGCTTACTTCCCAAACAAGTAATCAATCGCCACGTATATAGATATTGTACCTTCTTTCCAGCTGATCTCTAACCTTATCTCAATTTCAGATCACAAAATTAGGTTCTCAAAATCTTCACTTTATAAGATGCAAAAATTCACATTCATATTCTCTTTCAAATCACTTACACATAATTTTGCAAGATGTCTTTGGATAAATACCATGCCTTTTCACAAATTTCTATTGGGTTGGCAAGGATAAAAATATGCTTTTCCAACTTAGAGTAAACATCTAGGATGGTGACCCTAATTGGTCAAGTAATTATTTTTTAAACAAAACAATTCCTTTAACTTTCATTTCACTATTTTGTAAATCGTACATAACTCTTTTCCATACTATCTGTACTAATTTCTGAGGTTTTATACATCATCATCATGTATATTGTTTCCATCTAACCTCTCTCTCTCTCTCTCTCTCTCTCTCTCTCTCTCTCTCTCTCCTTCCCTCCCTCTCTCCCTCTCTCTCTCTCATAGATACCATAATATAAATAAGTTATGCATCAAAAAAATACACTGATGTAAACCAGTTTCATACTTAGACAATTTTCTGACTACCAAAAGCTAAGTATCTTTATTTCTATTTTATACAATGTGTACATCATGTGTTGCCATTAATGACAATAATTACATCACTACTTATAGCCAATTTTGAACAATCTCTCCCTTTGGCATTGATGTCAACAAAGTAAGGAAAATTGGCTAAGTAACAAAAACTTTATCAAAACTTACAATACTTATAATCTATTACATATAATTAATATTACAAATGTTCCCCCTTTCACTATGATTACTACATACATAACTTACTAAAATTTTCTTCTATAACTTCTCCCCCTTTGACATCAATGACAAAGATCAAAATGCCCAAAAACTATTAAAAAGTGTTATTTTTCTGTTGTCAAAAAAACATTAAAAAACTATCAAAATTTCTATCTTGCTACTATTATCTTCATACAATCATCAAAATTTTCCTTCAAACTATTCATACCTTTATTCCATGTGTCCTTTGCTACTTCAGTCGTAGTGAGCATTGCACATAAGGCATATGATGCAATCTCAACTGTATTAAATTCAGTGTAGGTGAAATTAGAATAAGTGTCCTTTTCTTTGAGACATTCCTCCAAATATCTCTCAATGGCTAATATCTTTAGAGCAATAGACTCTCTGAATTCTAATAGTCTTCTCAAAACTTACTCTTTTTTAAGTTGCAGATTCTTGATGTCTTTGTCAACATTGAGAATTTTTCCTTGAAACTCATCAACTCTTCAAGAGGGTTATTGTATCTAACTAGTTAAAGCTTCTAGCTAACTTAACTTCTCTTGAATCTTACTATCCAAATCTTTGGTCAACTTATGAGATAAAGTACATTTGATGTACAGTACCTTGCCAAATTGTTGACATATTTAGAGTTCCTTGATACAAGTATTAAGACTCAATAAATCATTCTAAATGTTTTGAAAAATGGTGCTAAAAAGATTAGCATCATGTGAAATTTGAGCCTTAGACTCAACAAAATTTAAAAAAATTGTAAACTCATCATCAAATGATTTTACAACTACTTGAGCTCTCTATTCAAAGTCCACTTTTGTATGTCTGGCTGCCAGAGTGTTATGCAATCTATCAGTCACCTCTATTAATGGTCTTGGTAGACTCTTGACTATTTTGTTCTTCTCAATTAACTTGTTCAAAAATGAGATCAAGTTAGATTGATCATCATCACCTATAAGGTTAGCAAGAGATATAGGAGTGGATGAGCTAGATGTTTTCACCTCATCTTCCTCTTGTTTCTTCTCTACTACTTTCTTTGGTTTTCTCTCTTCTTCTTCTTTATCCTCTCTTTATTTTCTTTATTTTTCTTTCTTTCTTTTATTTTTCCTTTTTTTCTGCTTCTTTCTTTTTTTCTTCCAACTTCCTCTCTTTTTCTTCTTTTCTCCTCTTTTCTTCTTTTTGCTTCTTCTCCTCTTTAAGAAATTTCAGCATGGCTTCTTCAATCTTCTTCTTTTCTTCTTCTAACTATCTTTTCTCTTCTTTATTAGTCTCAACTAATCCTGAATATATTCAAAATGGGGCTTAGGCTGATCAAAACTTATGAAAGGATTCTCATCAATGTTAATTGTAACACATGTTTGATCAATTTTCATAGTATCACCACTTATTGATACTTTTAAAGTTTTCTCTACAATGGTAGGAGTTGCCTCTACCTCAATCATCATTTAATTGATAGCTACAATAGTTTCACTTCTTATTACATTCTTATGACCACCCATAAATAGAGTTGGCCTCATTTTGTTCTGTAGATAGGGCGCTATTTTAACCATCAATTTCTTTATTTCTTCTTTATCTTTAGTGTCTTTGAATTTTAAATTTTTAATAATTATATATCAAGCACAATATAGATATCAATATTTTCTTTCTCAATGTCATTTTACAAATCATAGAACTTATTCATCTACACAAAGTTACCTTCATTAACAATGGCTATGTTAATTTTCTCTATCTTTGGTTTCTAGGGTTGCCTTGTTTTATTTGTTGGTTTCTTGGAATCAATAACCTTCTCTGGTTTTTTTTCTTCTTGTTCCTCTTCTTCTTCATCACTAGAATCTTTAATTGTCAACAATTTCTTCTTTCTTTTCTTTGGTCCAATAGCTTTCTGCTTAACTCTCTTTGACTACCTTTTAGATCCACTTGATTACTTGGCTGATACAACAACATATGGGACACTATGTTCTGTAGGAATTTCTACAATGGATACATTAGATGCTTGGCCAACTAATAGAGGTGTTACATATATTACACCTTGTTCACTAGATTGTTTCATTCCAAAGATTGTTTGTCTAACTACCCATGATTCTTCTTCTGACATACTAGCCTTAAATAGTGCTTTCTTCATTATAGTTGCAAACTTTTTATGAGATTTTTTTTCTAATGATGCTTGGTAAGATGACTGAATTTGTTCCAAATCTATATGATGCTTGATCTATTTTGGATTTCAGCATTAAATTATTATAATCAATAGCTACATCATCACTTAACTCATAACCTAAGGGATGAAGAAATATTTCTTAAGGTTCTACTACTTCAATATAAGTTAGGTCTGTATCCACCATAAAACATATATCATCCTTAAATGTGTCAACAATTGTAGGTGCAATTTTGAATCTTTGTTTCATCTCATTCTGAAATGTCCTTATGATTAAATTACCACTATCCAATATTTTCTCTATAGGATGCCTTTTTCATACATCTATTATCTTATTCATAGTGGATCTTTCACTATTCATATTCTTTCTAACTAATAAAAATAGAAATCTAATAAGTACATGAAAGAAAATTTGATTGATTAGTGACCAAAATCTGAATACACTATTCTTAGTTCTCTTAATCTTCCCCTGATTCTCAAGGAGTTATACTCTCAAAATGTCACTCAAATTCACTTGTTCCTTCTCAATGAAAATCTTGTAGGCTACATAAATAAAGTCTACTGAAAACTCATCACTCTTAGAATTTGCACAAATAGAATATGCATGATTCTACTCAAGAGTCTCCCATTATGTTGTCTGATGGTGTTGATCACCTTTTCCTTACCATTATAAATTGCCTTTGTATAACTTTCAGCCTTTTTCTTAACTAGTTTCTTGCCAATGGGTACACAACCTTGTTTGCTAAGAAAAACAACCTAATGAATAAGGTTGGCTGAAATGTCAACTATATTATCTCCCATCCATAGTTTTCCATTATGAATTCTACTTAATATAATTTGAATCCATTCTTTGGTATCAAGTTCATAGTAAAACTAATATCTAGTTAACTCTAAATCCTTCAGATGCTCATATCTAGACATTATAGTCATATCATGATTGACAAAAATTTCCATATCTTTTTTCATAAACTCTCCTCCACTATTTTCAAATTTACTAGACAAGTAGCTTTCTACATCTTCCAAGTAAACTATGTTGTTCAGAGTTGTTGATAGAGCCGAATCAGGGTTTTCCCATAATGGTTTCATAGGAACAACCTTCAACTTGGGTCTCTCATCATCCTCAACATTATGAACTACTGATCTATCCATAATTTCACCAAATATAAAATTATCAAAGAAACTCTATGCAAAAAATGATCAAGTACCTTTTTCAAAGTAGGGTTTTTCTCGAAATCACTTTGTCAATTTGCTTCTACATGCTCTATACCTTTGAGATAATTTCAAAATGTGAAAGTAATCAAGTTTGTACTCCATTTATCCATTTGGAACTTGCATTAATTATGTACTTTTCCAAATTGAAAAGTTGTTAATTTTATTGTAAAATCAAATATCTACTCAAAATTATCTGTTCGATCTTCAAATGCTACCCAAAGTTAACCATAGATTCCTTTCATCATGAAAATGATCCACAAAACTTCAATCCATGAAATTTTCTATCCATACATAGATTTCATCTTCTATCATAGAATAAAATTTCTCTACTATAAGAGTAACTCTTATTTCCTTTGCAACTTGTTTCGATAAGCTCCATATTACAAGCGTGCTTAGCTACAGTCTAAACTCATCAAGATACATCTTCTCTCAACCTTGCTACTCATAGCTCAATCTCAAAATGAAGTTTCAAATTATGGTGCTATGAACAAGCTTAAATCAACTTGGTTGAATAAAAATCGATTGCTAACTTCAATTTTCCTATCTCAACATCATCTAACTTTTCCTCAAAAATATTTAATCCCTTTACAAATGCCTCATCAAGTTCTTCTCAAATTTTTCTAACTACATATGTTTGATCTTCATTGTCTTTCTTAGTTCTGGAGTTACTTTTATGATTCCTTCTATCATTTCTAAAGTTTCTTCCATTGTTGCTTTTGTTTCTAGAGTTTTTTTCATGATTCCTTCTATCATTTCTGAAGTTCCTTACATTATTCCTTCTATCTATTATGTAGTACTTTGTTAAATGTCCAAAGTTGTTGCATAACTAACATACTAGGGTTTTGCTTCTAGAATTCTACTAATCAATAGGTGCTTGACAATTTTGAGCTATGTGTCCAAAGTTGTTACACTTATAACACATGATCTACTTTCTTTCTTCAAAATTTCTTCTTTCTCTTGGTGTCCTTTCATTAGATCCTTCTTCTATCTATAGGGCTAGTATTTTTGAACATTATACCATTTCTTCTATCATTATCATATTTAGGTTTCCTACAATCAATTTTTTTATGACCAATACCATGAAAGTTATGAAAATAAAAGTTCATAACATGATTAAATGACTAATTTGCACAATTTCTTTTCATATAACCTATTTCATTACATGAAAAACACTTACCTCTAAATTCATACTTGGTTTCCTTAGGAGATTTCACTTGCTTAGGTTCATCCAATTTTTTAGTTTCTTTCTCTTGTCCAACTTCTTTGGATTTATCAAAAGATTGACTTGATTTAATCTTATCGTTAGATTTATCTTTCTCTTTTAGATCTGATCCACTTTTAGGTTTCTTTCTAAACATGTTAAATAGGTAACCAAGACTAGTTTTATCATAGGAAGGTCTTTGTATTGCATTGATTCTTGAAGATTTTCTGTAATAGTATAAAGATTTTAAAGCTATAGATTGCTCTGAGTTAATTCACCTTTTACAATAGTGTTGTACTTTTTAAGTTCTTCATGATTGACTTTAAGTGCTTCAAGTTCAGATGTCTTCTTTTCTAGATGGTTCTAACATCTAAATTTTTGGTCTTCAAATCAAATTCAAATTTGCTAGGGCCATTCTTCAAAATCAAATTTAGATTGGTAATCTTCAATTCATGCTTCAAGATCTTGTACTCTATTTTCCAATTGTCCAATGTATACTTTGGAGTCCTCATATCTATCTTTTAGTTGCTCTCTTCCTTCAATAAGGAGATCAATATTTTCAAGTGCCTCTTCAAAGTTCTTCATCAATTGTTCCATATCCAAAGTGATCTTACTCAAGTTGTTAAGACTATTCTAAGTAACTTTTCTCTGATACCAATTGTTAGAAATAGGGAATACAAGGGGGGAGGGGGGGTAGTGAATCAATATTCTACAAACTTTTGTCACCAACTAGATATTATTTATTACTTTGAACCATGCATAAGAAGTAAACAAGAAATGTTGAACAATAATAATAACCATGCATAAAGAGAACTCATAATACCATATTTTGGTAACTAGGGAAACCCTAGCCAAGGGAAAACCCTAATGGTAATGATGCCCACAAAGATATACTAATACACACACACACACTCACACACACACACACACACACACAAATATAGATGTTCCTTATTAGAGGATGGACCTTGTTAGGAGTCTATAGAAAGCATTCAATACATAGGAGTCCTTGTTAGGAGACTTTGAATGCATGTTAGGAGATTCCAACCCTATTAGAAATTATAGTATAATGGGTGCAAGAAGAGCTCACTACCCAAACATGCACTTACAATTACAAGAAGAGTTCACTAGCCAAATAAGTAATCAATCCTCAAGCATATAGATGTTGTACCTTCTTTTCAACTGATCTCTGACCTTGTCTCTATCTCATATCACAAAATTAGGTTCTCAAAAACTTCACTTTATAAGATACAAAAATTTGCATTCATATTCTCTTTCAAATCACTTCCACATAATTTTTCAAGATGTCTTTCCATAAATACCATGCCTTTTCAAAATTTATTGCTAGGTCAGTTAAGACCACAATATACTTTTCTAACATAGAGTAAATATCTAGGATATCGGCCCTAATTGGTCAAGTAATTATTTTGTAACAAAAAAATTTCTTTACCTTTCATTATATTGTTCTGTAAATCTTACATAACTCTTTTCCATACTATCTATACTGATGTATGAGGTTTTATACATCATCATCATCATGTATATTGCTTCTATCTAACCCCTCTCTCTCTCTCTCTCACACACACACACACACACAGACACACACACACACACACACACACACACACACACACACACACACACACACACACACACAAAATAACATCATATAAACAAGTTATACATCAAAATAATACACTATTGTAAACCAATTTCATACTTAGACAATTTTCTAAGTACCAAAAGTTAAGTATCTTTATTTCAAACACTTTTTACAACATATACATCATGTGTTTCCATTAATAAAAAAAATTTACATCAGTACATATAGCCAATTGTCAACAATAAGATCTGCCTATTCCTCTTTGGAATCTACCACCTCTACCTCTTTGTCTTTGTTCATGCTTCTTTGTCAAGATCTCCTCGACTTTCAAGGTATATTGGTATGCCTCTTTTACATTTTGCAATTTCACAAAACTTATTTCATCTTGAATTCCATATTTCAATTCATTTAGATATGTTACAATTTTCTCAACATTATCTTCCACATGTCCAGAGCTAATGTCCAACCTATAGAATTCTTCAGTATACTTATTCACAGTCATATATCTTTTTCTCAAATTTTGATACAAAATGAGGAGAGAACTCTCCCTTATAAAGAAGATTGGACGATCAAAATTAAGAGGCAAAAAGATTTAATCAAGGGTGGAGAAAGAATGACCCGTGTGAAATAAAGATTCACCAATGAGAAAATAGGAAAAGAATTAAATGGAATCCCACTTAGAAATATGTGCATTTAAGTGTAGAGAAATTTTTAATTTTTAATTATTTTATTTCCTCTTTAAGTGGGGACTTATTTAATTAAAAGGGAGCAAGTTCTTTTAATTAAATAGGAAATATTTAATTAAATTAAAAGAGGGGTTTTTATCTTATTTAATTAAATGTGGATGAATTATTTAATTAAAAGACAAGTTCTCTTTTAATTAAATGAGAATTTATTTTATTTAATTAAAATGAAGATTTTCTTTTAATTAAATAAGACTTAGGATAAAATGATCAACCTTAGAAAATATTGAAGTAATCAAATTTGATCAAGGAAATTGATTTTAATTGATTTAATAAAATATTGCAAACCATTGATTTAGGAAATTGATAAATTGAATAATGGGGGCCAATAGTCTAGGTGACCATTTTAGGGTGCATATAGTTGTAAGGCGTTCTGGGTTATGACCAAATACAAAATACATTCAAGATCTAAGATCCAAATTCAAATTTTCACTTCTAGACACATATGCATCAAAATTTATAAGTTCTCCAAATTCTTTACAACTTCTCACTTACTACTTCTCTCTTGTTACTTCTAACCTAAGCCTAAACACCCTATTTGTACTTACCAAAATGGCTTACAAAAAATTCTAGATCATTACATAATAGAAAATTTGACCTAAAAATGATCTACACACATCCCTAGACAAGATCATATCATAAAAGTCACAATCAGAATTGATCACACAAGTCAGCTCCCAAAATAAAAACAACTTAGCAAAAGAAGGAACAAAATGCTGACACTCGGCACCAACATGAACACTCGATACACTGTAGAGTGAATGGGATAACTCACTAAGAAGAATGTTAACATGACTTGCAATAACTACAATTAAGCTAATACTGCGCAAAATTATTGGCACTTGACAATTGTTGCAACTTGATAATGACTACAACTCGACAACAATTAGTAGAATGAACTCAAATGAGAAGGATAACACATCAACCCAAGATGCTCCTACATCATGGAGGCTCTTTGTGGCTAGAACAAAGGTGTCACTAGGTCTCACCTACCTATCCAAAGCTAATGGTGTTGACGATTTGATGGAAAGATCAACAATTTCAAAGTTATGCAGTGAAGCACCTATGAACCTTGACACGCTACAAGTTTTGGCATCAAGCAAGATCACTATGTCGAATAAAAATAGAATATGATCTCTCAAAAATGAATTAGGTTATTGTAGGCCTCAACATGAATTTTCTATATCATTTGATGTTTCACTGATATCCGTCATGAGCTTTGAGGTACAACCCTACAAAGATCAACCTCCAAACACACTAAGAGCACCTTGGAGACTCTTTGGTATAGGGTGGTGGAAAATGATGGAGGCTCTACATAGCTAGAAAAAGGGTGTCACTAGGGTTCATCCACCCATCCAAAGCTAATGCCATTGATGATTTGATGCCATGGTTTCAAAGTTACGTAGTGATGCACCTATGAACTAAGGCACATTACAAGTTTTGGCATCAAGCAAGATCACTATGTTAAATCCAAATAGAATATGATCTATAAGAAATGAGATAGGTATTTTTAGGCCATAGCATGAACATCTTATAGAAATTGATATTTTACTGATAGCCCTCATGAGCTCTGAGTTATGAGCCCCGAAAGATTGACCACCAAACACACTTAGAGCACCTTGGAGACTCTTCGATACGAGGTGGCTGCAAATGATGGAGGCTCTTCATGGCTAGAAAAAAGGTGTCACTAGGGTTCAAACACCCATTTGCAGCTAATGGAACTAATGATTTGATACCAAGATCAGCGATATCAAAGTTCAGTGTTAGTATTAATTAAAATCATCATTTTTCTAGTCCCTCCACATTAATTACATTAAATAAAAACATCTTTGTTTCTTACATTAAATCAACAATTTTACATTTACAATATCACAAGCATTTCATCATTATTACATCAATATAAAACTACCATAAATCGTATTGTCAAAAATAGTAGTGTGAAGAAGTGTAGAATCAAAATTCATAGTGTCTAAAATAGAATAGCTTTTTCTTCATTCTACTTCTTATTTAGTTTTTATCTTCATGCATGGCTACTCTTCATGATGTACCTACATTCCAATATCATAAAAAATATTAGTTAATAATTGTATTAAACAAGATAATCATTGGTTCACTAAATCATTATGAATGAAAGAACATAAGAAGTAAATATACCTAGTTGAGTGTTCATGTAGGGTCCTCTCTCTATTTCAGAATCTCCAATAGGGCTTCATGATCAATATTAGTAATAGTGAAAATTTCTTTTACTTTTTCTCTTCCTTGATGCTTCAACAACTTCACATTTTTTGTTATAATATGATGTGAATATATGAGATTTTTTTTGTGCTTCTCATAGTCTTTGAATGTAGGAATTTCATTCCTTCTAAGAATGTATGTCTGCATCCATGTTGCAACAACAACAACTGAACCAGTAGGAAATGTGAATCCATCATCCTTTGTGATTAGTTTTGCAAGCTTTTGTTTACCTCTTACACAATGTGTTAACCAATAATTTGATTTCTCATCATTCCCTTCTAGTGCAACCAATGCAAAGATATGTTTTGGCTGAAGAAGATCCAATAGATAGTTATGCTCAAGTGAATTTTTCATGTCATCATTTTTGATAGAGGGTATGATAGAAAATGGAGTAAGATAATGTGAAGCCCATGTGTCCACCCACTCACTCGAGTCACATTGATCCCAATCACACTAAAAACAACTAGGATGAAACAAAGCTAGTTGTCATATGCAAATGGTCCATGTATTAGAATTAGAGCTCCAAAATGAATGCATTTTTTATGAGTCTCTAATAGTAGTAAAATCCAATCTATCACCTACGGACCCTTCCTCAACCAACAAAAAGAACCTACATACTACTGAATCAAGAGTCTCCACTATGATAATGATGAACTACACCAATGAATAATTCTATGAGCATCAAGAATCTTTTCTTTTGAAATCTTCAATTACTCCTTAACTAGAGATCTCTTCATACATGCCCCTTCTCCATCATGTTCCCCTTTCCCATGGCCGAACTAAAAAAAAAAATCCAAATATGAAGCACCCCCTCTCTACATGCATCCTACATAGCCAATAACATGTGTGAGCATTCTTGAATTGATCTATGCAATTATCTGACCAAACGATATGTCTATCCATAGCAATTCCATGCTCTTTTAAGAAATCAAAATAATTCTCCAAGCAATATTGCAAAAACTCGTGAGACTGAGATCTATCATCACTCATGTAAAAATGGTACTCTCTAATAATCGTTCGATTATCTTTTGCGCTATTAGGGGCATGTCTATATGTTATGTGGACAAAAATAATAATTTGAATGGAATTGTAATACCAAGATTGTGTCTCAATTTGAGGCTACAATGTGTAGTTCTCAACAAAGTCAACAACTGATATAATAGTGCCAATGAGAAAAGTCTCCTTACACATTCTAGATTTCTGATCCAAACACTGAGATCTATGACTATGCCTTGCACACTTGCAAAAATTTTTTTTTTTCAAATCTAAAATAAAACTAGCCACACTGATTTCTTTTGCAACCAATTCACATATAGAGCCCTCACCTCCACTCTTCAATGTGTATTTCACCATTTCATATACCTTTTTTAAAACTATTTTCCTCCCAAGATTTTGTTCTCAATCCTCATGGAAACATGTATCAAACTTAGATAAGACACCACATTCTAAACAATTCTTATTTAAGAAAGAATTTCTATAAAAGATACAACCATCAACTCTAAGACATAAAAGTGATCTAGAAACTCTCTTGATGATTTTGGAAGCCCACTAGCACCTTAATTTCTCAACATTTCTTTACTATGCAAAGTAGAATGAATGGTGCATAGAAAAATCCACATGATATTTGTAACAACATGTATTTAAAATTTTAAGTGGAACACAATAAAATGGCTTCAAGGATTCAAAAGCCCTTTGTGATACATGCAATCTTGGGAGACTCTCTAAATTTTTTGAACAACATTGATTGACTTACCTCCAAATAATGTTTAGGATGTAGTGTGTGCTCTTTGATGCCAATTCTCAACTTCAACATGTCTTTAGCATTGGGTGATACTCTTGAGCTAGAGTACCAAAACCATGTAATTTCTTGCTTCACATCATCTGATAGCTTCGTATCAAAATGTGATATTCTTCCACCAAAAGCCCATGTTTCATTTTAAAGAGGATCATCAATTCTGTCTTGTCTACTAATTTCTCTTCTCAAAATAGTATGATATAGGTTCAATTCAATACAAGTGTGTCTCATATGTCTACCCTTTCTCAAATGACAACTTACCAAAGAGGTTGTAATAACCCTTTGAGCAGTTCTCTTATCCTTCTCCCTGCCATTTTTCCCAATGCTATTGAGAGAACTAAAAAGATTCTTCACAATAATGACATTTCTTTCCATTTTTTTATTGACACAAATTTTCAATTTAGAAATCATAGGTCTCATCTTTTGCATCATTAATAAGTGCATAAAAAGTTGACATTGCTCCACCACTATCCTTTTGCTGAAAAACATCTTATATAGTGTTTAATCCCATAGTCAACTAGTTCTTTGTGATTTTTTCCTTCAAAATTGGTAATAACAATTTCATCAATTTTAACTATCCATTTTGGTGTTCTAGGACCTTCATGTTGATTATAATTAGGAGATATGTAACATTCCTATGCATTTTCATTTTTGACATGGTCAATCATGACATTTATTTTATGATATGGTAAATTTTTATTCTCCAAATTTTCAATCCAGGCATTATCATTATCAATTGGTAAATTTCCATTCCCTAACTGAATATATTCATTATCTAACTCTATGATTTCACCTTGGATACATTGTCAACTTGATTCACATTTAATATATCTTGTCTCTTCCTTTGGTGATTTACATTGTCCCTTTCCTTATATTCTCCAATGTCTTTATTTGATACCTTCCTTTTGCATTTAGCCTTTTGATGACTACTGCTCCCCATTCATACAACAACACTAGACACCTAATCAAACCTTATAGAAACTATTTCGATCATATGAGCCCCAAACAATCTTTTTTCTCCAAACTCATGAAAATGGTCCCTAAAAATATGATTGTTAGGTCCATAGTGAAAGAGAATATTTTGGGAAAAGCTATGCCAGTATTTTGAGTACCTGATCCCATATTAGGTATAGGATATTATCGGGTATCCAATTCAAGATTAGATACCTGATTATATATTGGGTACCCAAAATGATCAAACAAATTTTTTAGGGAAATCAAAATTTGACAAGTGTGGGTAAACAACAACTAAATTGTATATTATTATATATTAGCATCTATTAGTATTTTATTATTATTATTAAATATAATATAGTAATATATTATGATAATACTAAAATATATAGTCATATATTACTATTAGTATTATTATATTATAGTAATGTATTATTATTAAGTATAATATAGTACAATAGGTCAAAAGGGGTCATAGGTTATCCTATGACCCCTTTCAACACATTTCATGCCGACATATGTCCCTAAGGGTCCTAGAATTCCTAGGGACCAATTTTATTTGTTTGAATGGATCAAAAGGGGTCATAGGATATTATATGACCCCATTTGATGCATTTCAAGATAACATGTGTCACTATAGGTTTCAAGACCCATAAAGACATATGTTGTCATGAAATACCTCAAAAGGGGTCATAGGTTATCCTATAACCCCTTTTGACCCATTCAAAAATACCAAATAGGTCGCTAGGGGTATTAGGACCAGTAGCAACATATATTGTCATGAATTGTGTCAAATGGGATCATAGGTCCCTATGACCCCTTTCGACCCATTCAAAAAAAAAAAAAAAGTCCCTAGGGGTTTTAGGACCCCTAAGAATATATGTTGTCATAAAATACATCAAAATAGGTTTTGGGTTATAATATTACCCTTTCAACTCATTCGAACAAATCAAATAGGTCCTTATGGATCCTAGGACCCCTAGAGACATATGTTGTCATGAAATGTGTCGAAAGGGGTCATAGGTTATCCAATGACCACTTTCAACCCATTTGAACAAATCAAATACATCCCTAGGGGTCCTAGGAGCCCTAGGGACATATATTGTCATGAAATGTCTTGAAAGGGCTAATAGGTTATCCTATGACCCCTTTCAACCCATTCAAACAAAAAAAATATGTCCCTAGGGGTCATAGGACCCCTCAGGACATATGTTTTCATACAATGTGTCAAAAGAAGTCATAGGTTATCTTATGACCCCTTTTGACCCATTGAGACAAACCAAATAGGTCATTAGAGGTCCTACGACCCGTAGGGGCATATGTTGCATAAAATATGTCGAAAGGGGTCATAGGTTATCCTATCAACCCTTTCAACCCATTTAGATAAAAAAATAGGTCCCTAGGGGTCCTAAGACCCCTAGGGACATATGTTGTCATGAAATATGTCAAAAGGGGTTATGGGTTATCCTATGACCCCTTTTGACCCATTCAAACATTTAAATAGATCCCTTAGGGAGATATGTTGTCATGAAAATAATCAAATGGGGTCATAGGTTATCCTATGACATCTTTTGACCCATTCAAATAAATTAAATAGGTCCCTAGGGTTTTTAGGACCACAAATGATATACGTTATCATGAAATGTGTTGAAAGGGGTCATAGGTTACTTTCAACCCTTTCGAACAAACCAAATAGTTCCCTAGGGGTCCATATAGTTCCCTAGGGGTTCTAGGTCCCTTACAAACATATATTATTATGAAATGTGTTAGAAGGGGTCATTGGGTTTGAACAAACCAAAAAGGTCCCCAAGGGTCGTAGGACACCTATCCTAGGACCTCTAGGGACATATATTGTCATAAAATGCATTGAAAGGTGTCATAGGTTATCCTATGACCCTTTTCAACCCATTCACATAAACCAAATAGTTTCCTATGGACTCTAGGACCCCTAGGGACATATTTTGTCATAAAATGCATCAAAAGGGGTCATATGTTGTCATATGACCCCTTTTGACCCATTTGGACAAACCAAATAGGTACCTAAGGGTTCTAGGACTTCTAGGGACATCTGTTGTTATGAAATATATTGCAATGGGTTATAGGTTATCCTATTACCCCTTTTGACTCATCTAGACAAACCAAATAGGTTCCGAGAGGTCTTAGGACCCCTAGGGACATATGTTGTCATGAAATGCAATGAAAGGGGTCATATGTTATCCTATGACCCCTTCAACCTATTTGGACAAACCAAATAGGTCTCTAAGCATCCTAGGACCCCATGAGACACATGTCATGAAATGCATTAATAGGGGTCATAGGTTATCCTATGACCCATAACTTATGACTCCTTTCGACCTATTCAAATAAATGGAATAGGTCCCTAGGGGTCTTAGAACCCCTAGGGACACATGTCATCATGAAATACATTGAAAGGGGTCATAACATATCACACGACCCCTTTTAACCCATTTGAACAAATCAAATAGGTCCCTAGGGACATATGTAGTCATGAAATGCATCGAAAGAGGTCATAGGTTATTCTATGACCCCTTTCAACCAATTCACACAAACCAAATAGGTCAATATGAGTTTTAGGATCCCTAGGGACATATGTTGTCATGTAATGCATTGAAAGAAGGTCATAGGTTACCCTATGAACCCTTTCGACCCACTTAGACAAACCAAATAGGTCCCTAGGGGTCCTAGGACACCTAAGTATATATGATGTAATGAAATGCATCAAAAGGGATCATAGGTTATCCTATAACCAAGTCATTGGTTATCATATGACCCTTTTTTGACCAATTCAAACAAACCAAATATGACCTGAACCCTAGTGACATATGTTGTAATGAAATGTGTCTAAAGGGGTCATAGGTTATCCTATGACCCCTTGTGACCCATTTGAACAAACCAAATAGGTCCGTAGGGGTTTTGACACATGTTGTTATGAAATACGTCTAAAGGGGTCAAAGGTTATCCCATGACCCCTTTCAACCCATTCAAACAAACCAAATAGGTCCCTAGGGGTCCTAAGACCCATAGGGACATATGTTGTCATGAACTATGTCAAAAGGGGTCATAGGTTATCCTATGACCCCTTTCTACCCATTCGAACAAACCAAATAGGTCCCTAGGGGTTGTAGGAACCCTAGGGACATATGTTGTCATGAAATGCATCAAAAGGGATCATAGGTTATCCTATCACTCCTTTCAACCCATTCGAACAAACCAAATAAGGCTCTAGGGGCCCTACAAACCCTAGGGACATATGTGTTCATGAAATGCATTTTCAACCCATTCGAACAAAACAAATAGTTCCCTAGGGTTCTTAGGACCCGTAGGGACATATGATGTCATGAAATGTGTTGAAAGGGGTCATAGGTTATCTTATGACCTCCTTATGACCCCTTTTGACCCATTCAAACAAACCAAATAGGTCGTTAAGGGTCCTAAGAGCCCTAGGGATATGTTATCATGAAATGCATTAAAAGGGGTCATAAGATATTTTTTGACCCATTTGAAGAAACCAAATAGGTTCGTTCGGGTTCTAGGACCCCTAGGGATATATGTTGTCATGAAATGCATTGAAAGGGGTCATATGATATCCCATGACCCCTTTCAACCCATTTAGACAAACCAAATAGTTCCCTAGGGACAGATTTTGTCATGAAATGCATTGAAAGGGGTCACTTTCAATGCATTTCATGACAACATATGTCCCTAGGGGTTCTAGGACCCTTAGGGACATAGGGTAATTGATGCAATGGGTCCAAATGGGTCAAAAGGGGTCATAATTTATCTTAAGACCCTTTTCAATGTATTTCATAGCAACATATGTCCCTAGGGGTCTTAGGACCCGTATGGACATAGGGTAATCAATAAAATGGGTCCAACGCCCATGACCCCAATGGACCCATTGTATCACAACATGTGTGCCTAAGGTTACTAGGACCCCTAAAGACATAGGGTAATTGATGCTATAGGTCAAATGGGGTTGTAGGCTAGCCCACAATCCCATTTGATCCATTGCATTGATTACCCTAGCCTACGATCCCATTACTGAATAATAATAATAATACATTACTATATTATATAATAATATATGATTATATATTAAAAATAAAAATAATATAATTTACTAGATTATATAATAGTAATAATAATAATCATATATACTACAATATTATATTTAATTATTTTTATTATAAACTATTAATTTATAATAATATACAATATTCTTGAACACTTGCCAAATTGATCTACCTCCAAAATTTGGGTAATCAATTTTATAAAAAAAACTTGTCGTCAGTACCTGATTAGGCTTGGTATTTACCAAACCTCTTTAGTCAACTCAAAAATATGTTTGAGACTTGTTTCGCTGATATTTAGATTTATAGTAGCCATTTGACAATATTTTTTCCATCATATAACACTCAAGATTCCATTGAGATAATTGCTATCAAATTCTAAGTTTGATAAGTATTTATTAGTTAATTTTTAATAAAGATGTATGTAAATTGTTGATTGACACACTGATTGAAAAATAGTTATAATTTTCAAACAGTATAACATTTTTAAAATCCAAATATTGTGTCACATTCTATCCTTCACCTAGTATAAAAATAAAAATAAAAAAAATTGTAAAGTTTTGAATTAGTTAAGGTGGCTAGTCATGGGATTTTTTTTAATTCTAAGAAAATTATAGTAGAAAATTCATATTTAATTATTTATTTGAAATAAAAAATACTCAAAAATATGCATCACATCAGCACATGAGTCTACTTTTTATATCTATAATTATATTAGAAAATATTATCATTTGATTTTGATTAAGGTGGTCAGACATACACCTACTTTTTATTTTTGCCTTGAAATTTGTGTAGTACTGCTGTAATGCCCCACCAAGGGATCCAAAAATTTTTGCTAAGTTTGCCAAACAATTTTTTTTTTTTTTAAATATGAAAGATAAAACCATTCATAACATTTGCGGAAGCAATAGCAACAATTCAAATGAAAATAAACATAACATATATACATAACAGACTACATTCTTTAAAGATCCCTTAACGTTGTATCACATCTAAATTATCTATTCATCTAACATTCTATCCTTATGAAATAACAATGATACATCCAATGTACTTAAAGAATATACAAGTGTCCTTTTAGTAATTACATTTTAGATTACTCAATCATCCTCTGTACATATCACAAGGTATGAAAGCGCTTAAAATAATAATCATCCATTTAAATAAAGTACATCATCATCCAATATTAATCCATGATGCAATTAAAGTAAATGAAACCACATGTCATACATGATACAAAATATAACCATATATCACAAACATAAATAACTAAATGCACGGTTTCTCCCAACCGTAAATAGCATCATTAGACCATCATGGATCCTAGCCATCCCTCTGTGTATAAAATTCCAAAGCACCGAAGAGATCATCGGTATTAACATAGTAGGAATGTCACTCCTAAAAACATCCTACTAACATACAAAGTAAAGCATATGATACCATCATCTAACATATGCAAATTATCAATATAAGAAACATACCAATAAATACATCCATCATAAGGTATATTATCTATCATAATGCTCCAAGAATAGAATGAAGATAAATACCAACCATGGTGTCTCGAACGGATCTCAAATAATAAGAGTGGAAAATACACTACCACCCGACCGCGTGGAACCTAAGTGGTCCACTCCCACCGTGCTGAGGAGATAATCTCAAGTCCCAAATAGGCTATCAATCCACAAAGCATAAATCTCTATAAGTCTAGGAATCCTTAAAGTATACTAACTCAAAGGTTTCCATCACACACAAAATTGACATCTAATTTTTAGAGGCACACAATGACATGCAGGAAACCTACTATGCAAGCGGGAAAGTGTCATCGCATTTATCACATAGAAGTTACTCTAGTAGTTAGCTAAACTCCATGGGTCCATACTAATCTCATGCGGACACTAGTATCCTCTCATACTGACGAGGCATACTACAGAATGCACAGTCGCAACCATGCGTTCTCACTACTCCCATCCTAGCCTGTACAAGTGCTCAAGGCATGGGCGAGAACTAAAACAATTATCTTTTTAGGTTCATTTAATCCCCATTTAGTGTGTAAATGTTATCACTTATTAACAAAACTTACAATGAGTTACCTTGGCAGCCACTTAGGGCCCCGGCCCCCATTGCAAGCCACTTCCCGACACTGCAAGTAGATAACCTACCCTAAGCTCATGGAATCATAAATCATGAGTCCTGTACAAGCGACTGTAAAGAAAATCCAAAAGATAATCCATAAAAAGAATCATCAAATAAGCATCAAATATCCATAATAAAAATCATCAAATCTCCAAGATAAGAATCATCAAATCTCCATGAGCATCTGAAAAGCATCCATAGAAAATCATGACCACAATAGCTCTCTATTGGCAACTGAAGACATCACTGATAATCATAAGTTTCCATTGGTTCTCAATAACCGAAATATATCTCAAAATAAATCACAATATCCATTGGTTCTTAACAAGCAACCAAGAATATCTCAAAATCATACTGATCGAAGACTCCAAAATGGTTGAGTCAAACATGTCACAACATTACATCATCAAGAAATAAATCAACATTTCAGTCCCATCATGGCGACTAGAAAATAATCCAAAGATAACTGATTGATGACTCAAAAATGATTAGCTCAAGTGTCTCATACACATATATCTTAGCTTCACACATGAAGACTGATGAACAAATACAAATATTTCATAGAGCATACGATCACATTACCATGGTTGGGCTTATAAAGATCGAGACCAAATAAAATCAACATGCCAATACATCTCATAACCTCTGAGCCTCTGGTAACAACCTAAGACTGGTCAACACTAATCAACCCAAAACCCAAAACAAGAAGCATATAGAATACACGATGCAAACACATGTTTTGGTTTACTAAGTTCACATAGTTGAATTAAGTGTAGAGATTCATTTTTTCCATTTTCAAGTGTAAGGGTTTTAGTTTCCATTTTCAAGAATACTTCAAATGTCTAAGTTTCATCATTTGACCTACAAGTCAACCCATTTGTTCTCCGATAGCATTATCCTAAGAATAACTTAAGGATAATTATTTACTCATTAAATCATTTTCTTTATTTACTAAGATCCAAGTTACTAATTGAATATCTCTTCCTTATCATTATTTCAACTTTTCGACATAATCCAAGAATCATTATTCTTTTATAAAAGAACCAATTATCAATCTTCGAATAAGAAGATTATAACTTTATTAAAATGATCAATTAAATTAACCAATTAACATAGGTACACAATCTATGACCTATTAACATCTAATAGTTTTCAATTCAATATTACTAAGTCTCACCATTAAAGCATCTAAGGTTATTAATCAAGTCATGAGAGTATGACTTATCAACTTCAATGTAAATACTTCACAACTTTGCTAGAGGAATCGATATTAGTATATCAATTAAAATTCTATTACATAGCTTGATTATTAATTAAATCTAATTAACTCTAATTAATTTAATTAATAATTACATATCTAAGGAAACGTTCTAATTAATGTAAGTTGACTAATAACTAATTATAATTTTGTAAGTCAAAAGTCAACTATAATTCAGTACACAAATAATCATATTAATAGTTCAATAATAATAACTTGTTAATATTTAATAACAAGCTATATTGAGAATCTTATTATTAAATCTTTAATGATCACATACATCACTCTGCAACAATGTTCTCATTTATATTTTAATAATAACAAGTTATAATAAATCCTCAATACCAAGTATTATTATCTCAAATAAGTTTTCCCTATGTATGTTGATTCAGTTAACTGATAATCTTCCAAATTATTAACCAATTCAATTTGATTAATATCTTTTACAGTACTTCAATCATTAACTAATCTCCTTTAGAGTAACTCTGTTCGTATTAGTTGATAACTATTTAAACTATTTATACTATTATTTATTAATAGTTTGTTAGACCCAACAAACATTAATAAATAATAAACTTATCACAACTATAAATAATCAATCTAAATTTTTTTTACATAGAACTTCATTAGCTAACTCTTAATACCATTAAGGTATTCAAATGTATTAACCAATAACATAATAATTCAATCTTAATCCAATATCATTTAGAGTTTCTAAATTTAAATCAACATAATATAAATTATCATCTTACAATTATTCAATCAATATTAAAATCAACCATTAGACTCCATTTTCTAATTATTCTAATAATATTTTGTCTATATAAATGTTGTTTGAAAAATATCCCTATCACAAATCAAGAAGACTCATTGTAGATTTTAACATGAATAATTTTCAAATTCTTAGCATTATCATCTTCATTAAACAACACTAAAATTGTTTAATAGTATTCAATATACATTATAAAAAGTCCACTATATAAACTCTATTAAAATCTCTTTTCTTTTAATTCATTTACTTAGATTGACTAATAATTAACTACACTTCTTCTACTATTAACTAATCTTAATTTAATTTAATTTAATTATATTAGATAATAAACCATATAAAACTAATGTATATTAATAAGATTCTAATAAAGAAATATTACAATAATATCTTTAATTCATTTCATGCTTTGATATATTATTCTTGTGAAGTTTAAGCATAAAGAACTCTTGGTTATGAGAAATGAAGAGACATCTGTTCTTGAATAAAACAGTCCTAGTATGACGGTCATATCTCCCTAATAAACCGTTGGATCGGGCTGAAATTTAAATATGTTGGAGAGGGCCAAGTTGTGTCGATTCTGACTAGAGCGATCGAATAAATTCGATCACGATAAAAAGTTATGAATGATTGAGTTCAGGTCTATCCAAGGGGCAGAGACAGGACAATTTGTGATGAATTAAGAATTTTCTTTTAAAATAATTGTTCTCTAAATTTAACCATAAAAGGGTTTGTTCATATGCATCTAAAAATATAATTGATAGAAATATTACATCTAATTATTCGAATTTTCAACTTAGAATTTTTATTTTAATTCCAAATTTTGTCTTTCTAATTTAATATAAATTCAAACCCAAACTCGATTAAAATCTAATTATTTCTCCTTAATTGGATCTAGAATTTTTCTATTATTTTCTTCTCAACCAAATAAAATATCTAGATTCCAATTCATATCATAGATTCAATCATAAAGAAGATTCAAACACATATAACAGACACGATGAAAACAGGAATGCATGATGCGAAAATAGCATAAGTAAAATCACAAGAATCTACCCAGATTCTAATGCTAATTAGCTCTTCCTCAGAAAACTCGCAGAGCAAGCTCCCTTCTTCAGAATTCTTGAGTCCTCCCATGCTCCAATTGCACTCCACGCTATCTCTAAGCTTTTATGAATGCATGAATATAAAGAGCTCTCAATAAACCTTTGGAATGCTTCTTGAAACCATTGAAAGGTGTCACCAACTAAGCATGGGTCTTTTTCAATCCTTTTTGATGAGTCATAGAATTGTAGACACCTTGTGCTTAATTGATGCACTAACCCCCGTGTTGTTGACACATGCTAATTCCCATGCAAGCTTATAACTCTAATTTACTTTACTCTTTTCAATTTAATTAATTTATTTATTAAGTCTCATGCACTAACTTTAATATCTCCACTTTTTCAATATTTATATTTTAATCATATGAGATTTAGAATCTTTTAATAATTTTAAATATATTTTCCACTTTTAAATTTTATTTTCCAAAACTTTATTGCTAAAATATTTATTAGCTTTAATAATAATATTATTTAGTCATTTATTTAAAAATGAGCTCCAAATATATTATTATTAAAATAAATATTGTCACATTCCAACTTTTAAAGTTTAATTATTTTATTTTCAAATTTAATTATTTTATTTAATTAATTTCTCAATTAATTAAATAAAATAAATATTAAAATACCATATTAATTTTTCATTAAATTAAACCATTAATTAAATCTTTTAATTAGGCTTAATTAATAGAAAATACCCTAAAGACTCACAAAGGTAAAAATACGAAAAACCCATCATAGCCAAAATACATACAAATCAAACCAAGGGGTTTATATCACGAATTACATCATCTGATACATTCAGAGGGTACTCAACTCAGATACTTGTCCTAATTTTCCAATTAGGACAAATGGCTTAAAAAGGGTTGAGATTGGGACTTGAGAATTTATCTCCCCTCTCTTATCATTGAGATAATATGATAGGGTACACTCATCTTGGCAATTCAGGGAAGTTGATACCTGGTACCTGCAACCTACATAAAAACCATGTATGTACAAGCAAAATATATACTAAACTAAATAGGCAATGGCAGGAAGTGGTGCATCGTGTAGATCCCGACTAGCAGGTGACTACGACTCCCTTCCTTAACCACATCAGACATGCCATACAAAAGCAAACACGCAAAGAAAACATGCACACCATACACATGCAAGTATGGGGTAAGTATCCATAATAAAATACATATGATAATAAATCATCTTACTAATCATCATTAATAACTTAAAGCAATGTAATGATCATCATCAATAATTGCATACACTAAAAATAATCATCACATCACATAATAAACTGAATCCATAGCACAATATCTGATAATCTCATAACAATGCTGCTAACCATCAATATAAAACTAGCTCTAAAAGAGTTCAGCAATGATAACAAAATGTGAACCAGGGGCAGGCACTACAACTGCATTAAAATCAAAAATTTTGACAAATCTAATTTCTTTTTCTCGAGATAAGGCCTAGTAGTTTAAAAACTACATTCAATTTCCTAAAAATTATTTTCTTACAACTTTTTGATATAAATTCCATAACTACTTTAAAATTATGTGTCAAGTTAACATAACCCCAATTTACTAATTTTTCAATGATAGTTAAGGCCATAGTTTGGTTGACCATGATCATGCACATACCCTATTACAATGTTTGAAAAGGAGTAATGCAACGAGGAATTGTATTATGAAGATGAATGCAAGATTGATTAGTTTGATGAAGAGGTTTAGATACATGTGATTATACAAATGCATCAAACTAGTAAATATTGTTGGTTGGTGATTATGTACATCTCCAAGAGATGATGATATAAAAGTACAAAAGAGTCATCATCATAGTGACTAGGAGTTGAGAAAGAAGTAAGGAAATTCTTGTTGAAATTTTCATTCCCATATCCAACTTGGTGCATTATTATTAAAACTAATATTTGAAATGAAGAAACCAACTATGCAGTTAGAAATAAAAAGAGAGATGTTTCTGCCAACCCACCCACTTAAATAAAAGGATCAAAAAATCAAAATACTATGAAATTCATACCCAGATGAAAAATAGTTAGGAAATATTCAAGGGACACATTAATATTGTTTCCAATTTGGCTAAGAGGATAATATAGAGATACTATGAGGTTGTCATTTATGAAAACATAGATGCTATATTTAGTGAGATGATTTTGGAGTTATGTTTTCGAGAAGATAATTGTCAGTACCAATACCTTTTTGATTCATGAGGTTCACACTGAGTGAATTGACATACGCACACTTGAGGGAAGATATTATAGAGTATGAGAACTCTATATCTCATAGCACAAGTCATGATGAATTGCATGGATAGAGATATCAACAATTTACTAGTTATAGTCATGTATATGTAGAACATAATAGAGGAAAGGAAATGGTAATTGTGTTAAGGAATTATTTTAGTTCACCAAAATAATTATTAACTCTTATGGGATGACATCCTATATATTAACCCTAACTTAGCAATATTAAATTTTGTATTTTGCAACATGTGTGAATACTTGAAGGCCAATAGGGCAAAATAGAAGGGTATAAAGGAAATATTTCTAAATAAGAAGTTATGTAATGACTATATATCATTGAAATGAAATCATTATATGATGTGAAAATTATGTTAGAGAAGTGAAAATGCAGTATATACAAAGTTGTGTAAATAGAGAAATCAAGGACAAATCAGATATTGAAGATACCAACATTGTAAAGAGGTTTTTGTATCTATGTTTAAAAATACAATTGGAAAATTTGTTATGTTTTTAGTGATGTCAAACTTTATTGGTTATAGTACAATGGACATTCATAATAAGCATTAATTGGGGAGTACTTGCAAAAAAGACATTTGGTATTCAAGGAACTTAGATGTTTTTCATATATGTGGCCATGAATGCAAAAGGGGGAGATTGTAAAAAATAAATGTTGATGCTATTCCTATAGGGGAGTATCCTAGAAATGCTGAAGACATGATTCAAAGGTTTTGTGTTGCATTCATGATAGAGTTTTCATTGATGTCAATATATTGGTTATTCTGCAAAGAATGTTAATATAGTAGACTAGGTTTAGTTTCATAATATTTGAGGATTCTAGATGAGCTTATACACAATATATATGCTATAGGTAAGAGCACATGTAGAAATATGATGACAATACTAAGTTATTAAATATTTGGAAAATATAACATTCATATAGAGTTTCTATGTAGGGTTTTGGCTATGGAGGGGCCAAAATGTACCTGCATAACAAATTTATTTGTATTTTTTAACAAATTAACATTCATATATAAATTTACAATTAATTAATAAAAGTTCATTTTGGTTCCTGCATAGACAGTGCCTCTATGTAGTAGTTACTATTGTTTGGATTATATATTCTAATAGAGATGGAATCTAGTCATGCAGACTTGGACAGAGGTAGAAGACATTATAGAGTTGTTGTGGTCAAATGCGTACATCCAGATGAGCACCAAGTGAATTTATGAAACCTACAAGTTGATAGTTTGAATATAATTATGAAAAGTATAAAGATTTAATATAACATGTTATTGTAATATCTTAAGATGTTCCTATATTATTATTGTAAATTGGGAAAGCCTCAAAGCCGACCCAATAATTTGTCTTAGGACTTGCTATAAGGGAAAGATGTTTTCCTTGTGATAGAGGGGAAGTGAAATATTTATGTAATGCAAGCATGTGAACTTGTATATGTTAGGATCAACCATAGATAGAAATAATAGTTACATGCAAATATAAAAAATATCATAGAATAATAAATTGCATAGAAAAGAACATAAGACTCAAGGATTTATCGTGCTTCACCCAACCTCTAAGCAATGTCCACCAAATAAAATTCCAATACTATTATTATCTAGTGATTACAATCTATAATCCCTTACATCTCAATAACTCAGCAAGAAACTATAATATCATCATACATTATGAAATCCCTAACCCTAAGCCATTTTATACAAGATTTTGTCGCTTACAAAATTAGGGCTAGAATAAGTCATACAATAGAAAAATAAAAGCCAAAAACTTTTACAAATGTGGGTCCTTTTTGGCTTTAGGTCCCTACCCCTAAAAACCCCCATGAGGGTGTTTCCCCTCAACCCCACCAAGTTTTGTGATAGGGAGCACACTTGGGGCACTACCTCTTGACCTCATCTTTAGGGCACTACCTCTTGACCTCATCTTGAGGACACTACCCCCAAACCCTTGTAGAAATAATATGGGGGGAAATTTCACTAAATAAACCTTTGAATTTGATTAGGCTCTACATCACAAAAATCTCTGACTTGGAGATTTATTAGACTCTATAACAATAACCTCCCACTTGGAGATTGATCATAGCATTGCTAAACTTGTAGCTCCCACTAAAATATCAAACCACCCTAGACTGTATTGTTCTTTTGTTTTATTCAGTCTAGAAGACCAATTGAAGCTGAAGAGGAGTTCAATTTCTCCCTTATTACTACCTTGGTAAAATAATCTACTATATTATAATTCTTATATATCTTATGCATCTTTAACTATCCATCATCCAAATATTGATTGAATAAAATGATACCGCTTCTATATGTGTTTTGTATTTAAATGTACATTAGAATTCTTTGCAAGATGAATGACATTTTGGCTATCGATGAATAAATAATTATCCCTATGTTGGTGTCCCAATTATTCCATGAAAAGCCATAGCATCTCCTTGGCTACCTCTATAGCAACAAAATTATTTGCCTCTATAGTGGATAAAGCATTCACTATAACCAAGAAACCTAGTTCACTTCTACCCCAGCAATAGTAAATACATAACCTGTAGTACTCTCCTTGGTATCAATATCCCCTGCCAAATCTGAGTCAACATAGCCCTACAAATTAGTATTATAACCCCCCAAATATAAACACTTACTGGATGTTCTTCTTAAATATATGAGAGTCCATTTGACTATATTCCAATGCTCAATTCCAGGATGACTCGTATACCTACTAAATCCCATTTTGTGTGCAATATCTTTCCCAGTAGATATCATGACATACATAAAATTTCTTTTATCTAAAGAATAATGTAGCTTGGACATATTATCCTCCTCTTCTAGTGTCTTTGGACACATCTCCTTAGTTAATTTCAAATGACTAGGTAAATGTGTGATGTTAGATTTAGTATTCTCCATAGAGAAACATTACAACACCTTTACAATATAATCCATCTAAGATAAAATAAATCTTCTATTTTTCTTATCTTTGCAAATTTTCATACCAAGGATTTATTTTTCTACCCCCAAATCCATCATATAAAATGAATGTGCTAACTATTGTTTTAACCCCTTAATTGATCCATGTTAGACCTAACTAGAAGCATATCATCAACATATAAACATAATATAATGTACCTATCATAATTTGACCTCTTAAAATAAACATAATGATCTAAACGACACCTACTATATCCATGCACATGCATAAAACTATCAAATTTCATATACAATTACCAAGGTGCTTGCATCAAACCATATAGACTTTTTTACAATCTGTGCACTAAGTTCTCCTTACCTTTGACCTCAAATCCATTTGGTTGTGCCATATATATCTATTCATCCAAATCATCATGAAGAAAGGCTATGTTAACATCAAGCTACTCCAAATACAAATATTCAGTAGCCATAATACTTAAAACAATATGAATAGAAGTCATTTTAATAATAGGAGAAAATATCTCATCGAAATCAATGCCCTTTTTATGTGCAAATCCTTTTACCAATAACCTGAATTTAAATATTTTCTTACCTCCATCATCTTCTTTCAACCTATAACCCATTTATTTTGTAAAGCCCTTTTACCTACAGGCAAGTTGCATAAATTTCATGTCTGGATTTTTAGCAAGGAGTTCATTTCTTCTTTCATTTTAGCCTTCCACTAAATCTTTGTATCCACCTACACAACTCCATCATAACATTATAGTTCACTAGCATCATTTAGTAAAATAGAGTACAAAGAGGGAGAAAATATGTTTTGAGGTCTACTTAGCCTTCTTGACTGTCTAACATTCATTGGGGTGTGTGGTATTTGTTATTGCAATTTTTGTAGAGAATGAAGAACTACTTGAATATCATCTTTTGGAGTATCATCCAACATTGCATAATCATTTTCTTTCTTCTCATGTTGCCGCAAAAAATCTTTGTACAACACTTTCTCATTTAATATCACATCCTTATTTCTTATAATTTTATGATTTTCAAAATTCCAAAGCCTATAACCAAATTTGTCAAAGCCATATCCAACAAATACACATTTATTTGACTTAGCTCCATCTAGGTTCTATTTTCAGAATAAATATGTGCAAATGGTTCACAACCAAAGGTTTTGAGAAAAGAATAACTCACCTTCTTACCAACCCATGATTCCTCTAGAATACCACAATCCAAAGGAGTAGAAGAACCTATAATAATCAAATATACAACAGTATTGATAGTCTCCACCCACATGTTTAAGGGAAGCCAAACATGAAACCTCATTCTCCTTGCACACTCCATTATTGTCTTGTTCATGCGTTCAATCAATCCATTTCCCTATTGAGTCCTTGGAAATGTTTTTTTGTATGTAAATGCCATTAATGGAGAAATATTCTTCAAATTCATAACTACAATACTCATCACCATTATTAGATTTGAAACATTTTAATCTTTTATTGGTGTCATTTTCAACAAAACATTTCTATTTCCTAAAAGTTTGAAATGTATCATATTTATGTCAAAGGAAATAGACCCATAATTTTCTAGTTGCATCATTAATAAATGTGACATAAAAATGAGAGCCACTAAGGAAAGATACATGAGCTGGTCCCCATACCTTTGTATACACAAGCTCTACTTTCTTGTTTTTCTTTTCCTTCCCACTCTTCATGAAACTTACTCTCTTTTATTTTCCATACACACAACTTTCACAGAAATCCATATTGACACATTTTAGAGCTAGAAAAAAATTCTTTGAATGAATTAATTTCATATCTTTCTCATTCATTTTCCCAAGTCTATTTTTCCATAGCATTGTATCAAAATCTATAACAACTATTTGTTCTCCCTACTTAACTACAACAACTATACCTGAAAATTCATTTTTCTCTTAAAAACTTAAAGTAGAAGGAACAGTAGTACCTATAATAAGATATAAGGTTCCTAATTTCCAAACTTTTTCTACTACAAAGGAACCTTTTGTAACCTTCAAATTTTTATCATTAACAGTAACTATGCAACCCTCATCACCCTATTGCCCTATTGAAGTTAATTTTCTAATCATCCTTGGAACATGTCTTACCTCATGTAGTAGCCAATGATTTCTATTTTGCAATTTAATCTTAACTTTTCCCTTTCCAACAATCTAATAGGGTTCATTAAGCCCAAAATCCCCCTAGACATAATAAATAAAATAACCTCTATGGGGTGTATCATGAAATCAAGCCTCATAATCTTAAACCCAAGAGTCATCAACACTTTCTAAAGAAAGAAGGAAAACATCATCTTCATATTTGCTTCTTCCCACATTTTCCTCCTTGTTCCCTTCTAGTTTATCTCCTTCATTGTTCTTTTGAGTCTAGAAATATTTCTTTTTATAACGCTTCCCACAGTACTAGAAATCTCTTGGTCTTTTAGATTGATACCTCTTCCCCTTTGATTTTCCTTGCCCACAATTTCTAGAATTGTTTCCTCTCTTAGTTGTTCTATCTCTACTTTGTGCATTCAAAGCACTTCCTAATGTGGATTCACTTGAGGTTTTCCTATGATTTTCCTCACTTAGAATAAGACCAATCACATCATCAAATTTTAGTGTATTAGATCCTGAAATAAAAGTACTCATAACCATTACCAAGGCATTTCAACTATTAGGCAAAGAACACAAGATCAAGAAATCTCTTCATCAAAATTGACATTCATAGAAGATAACTGACTATTAACTGTATTAAACTCATTTAAATGATCTAAAATAAATATACCTTATTCCATCTCCATATTAAATAGACACTTCATGAGAAATAATTTATTAGAAGTGAAGGACTTTTCATTCAACTTTGCTAGGGTTTGCATCAACTTGTTTGTCATCTTTTATTTTGTAATGTTAAATGTCACCAATGGTGCCAAGTATAATCAAATACCTCCAAATTCCTTTTTGTCTAAAATCTCCAAGTCCTCATCTATCACAGTTCCTTGTTTCTTGGCTTTTCCATCCAATGACTTCCATAAACCCTTCGTATAAATATAGTTCTCCATTTGCATTTTCTATAATTGAAAGTTCTTTCCCATTAAACTTGTCAACCTTTGGCTTAGCCTCATCTACCATCACTCCCACTCAACCATAAGACTCCCACTCAATAGTGAGAACTTCATGTAGAGGGTAACTAAAAAGAATCACAACGATCTAGGCTAAAAAAATGATGACAATTAAAGCTCTGATACCGCTTGTTAGGATCAACCACAGATAGAAATAATAGTTACATAGAAATATAACCAATATTAGTGAATAATAAATCATACAGAAGAGAACACAATACATAAAGATTTAACATAGCTCACACAATCTTGGGCTATGCCCACCAATAATAAATTCAACATTATTATTATCGAGTGATTATAATCCACAATCCCTTATAGCTCAATAACACCACAAGAAGATACAATATCATCATACATTATGAAATCCCTAATCCTAAGTTATTTTATACAAGCTTTTGCCACTTACAAAATTAGGGTTAGAATAAGTTTTCAAATAAAAAAATAATAGCCAATGTCTTTTACAATAGTAGAGTGGGTAAGTGCACTAAGTTGTGGTGCCAAAAACATGACACATAATTTTTTTTTTTGAATTTTCCAAAGTGCATGCACGCTATAACACATACGCACTTTGGAAATATCAAAAAAATTATATATGGGCTGCAAGCCTGTGACCCATTTTATTATTTTTTATTTTTACATTGTTTCTTCTCAATGGCATGTACACAGATTGGAAACATTGAATAATTTTTTCACCCATCTCCTCAAAATGCCTCATCATTGCTGAAGATCAAGATCAAGATCACGTAGTATGTTTTCTACTCTCTTTTTTGCATGATTTTATATGTTTTTGCATATTTGGTAAGTTTTTACATTGTCTTTAGGTTTTTTTAGTTTTACTTTAAATTTATTTATTTATTTAGATTGCAATTAGTTTCTTATCAGGAAATGTGAATAATGAACCACCAAATCCCCATCTGGATCAACAAAATTGAAATGAAAACCTTCTGCAAGATAGAAATAAAAACCCTCTACAAGATGAAAATTAAAATGTTGCACAAAAAGAGCAAGAAATTTTGCAACCTCCACCAATTGGAAGACCTCCTCCTAGTAGCTAAGACAACATAATGAATAAATTAGAAACAGAGAAAAATTAATTAGAAGCACTCATTGGTAGATTGAAAGCTTGTGGACAAACCAATTTGATGAGAGCACAATTGATGTCCTCCCTTGAGTCCATTATGACCCATGTAGCTTTTGTTAGTGGTCAGTTGGATATTTTGTGTGTTAAGAGGGATGAACAAATAATATATTAGTCAAACAAATTATCATATCAAGATGTAAAAAAAAAAAGGAAATAGAAAAAGGTAACATTTATGCATTTTTAAAAAAGCTTGGAGAACAAGACACTGTTAAACATACAACTAAAAGGTTCCCTATCCATTGGTGCATACATGATGGTATTAGAAATAACTTTTGGAATAGATGGTGGATGATCTTTGGTGCCTCTCCCTACAATAATCACGAGGTTCAAATGTATTTCTTAAATAAATTGTATTGTGAATTTGTCTTTGGGAAGATCCCCAATTATTTTGATATATTAGAATCTCAGGATAGAGGTGGGGGGTCATGATTTGAGAGGTTGAGGGCATGTCATGACCCTAATGAAGCTAGGGCACCTATTATCAAGCCATAGGGAGAGCATGTGATTGTTTTTTAGGTTGTGAAGGAACATGTAGAGACCAACACTCTAGGGACTATCAATGCTTTGACATAGACCCTCATTCATTGCACCAGTCCATTAGTTGAGGAGGACCTTTCTATGCATCACAATTACATGTGAACATCATGTGGATCCTTATACACATTTGGTAGTCATGCTAGAGATAGTATGGATGATGTGCTAGTCACTGATGAGTTCCTAAGTGACACATTTGACATTCACACACAAGTAAATTACAATTATAATAAAATAATTTGATTACATTTTGTATATATAGTGAATGACTAATTAATTAGCATGCATTGACATTGTTCAAAATTTAGGGTAAGAGTATTGTTGGCACTAGTATAGATTCCCCAGCCCTATTTTTCATCTTGTCGATGAGTCAAGAGGTATGTATCAATTTAATCATTTAAATTAATACATATATTTATTAAGTAATCATATGAAGGATTGACAAAAAAATAATTATGTTGTTAGAATATTGACATTCACAAGGGACTCTGAGCTTAGACATGATACGAGCTTCGTAGAGGTACATTTGATTCATGTTAACTTAATTCATTTGATTATATTTGTTTCATGTTTCATGTTACATGCAAATTTTATTATATGACATGCAACCGTTGACATCTGAGCCTCCTCCTCATCTTCGTCAGCCTATCAATCGTGGAGTTACTATAGTGATGGCTAGTTCAGAGCCATTGACTGAGGTGTGAAAATAATTTTCTTCATTTTAGTTTTTGTTTATAATAGTTAGTATTAAAATTTTTAATTTTATTAATAAGTGATTATATTGATTGAAGTTTTGTAGGGCCTTATTACACCCAATTGTCCACAAGCCTTTCAGGTGGATGTACAGAGTGACTATTTGATGGCAGTAAGAAAATAATTAATTTTATGTGTGCATATATTTGATGAGCATGTGAGTAAGACCCCATCGTCCCCATTATTGCCCTCCACATGACAACCAAAGACCTCTAGGGATTTGTTTCCTTCCCCTCGTGGGAAGGAGAAGATATAGTTGATAGATACACATGTATAGGCATTAGTGGACATATATGTTGGATTTTATGTTAGTGCACATATTCAATATACATTTGATGTATATATGACATTTTATATTTGATATATGACATATATTTGATGCATGACATTATTAGACTTATGAAATTTTTGGATATCATAATATATTATATGTTTGTTCATATATGACATTATTGGTTACCATAATATATTATATGTTTGTTAATCTATGACATTATTGATTATCATAATATATTATATGTTTTTTCATGTATGACATTATTGGTTATCATAATATATTAAATGTTCGTTCGTGTATGACATTATCGGTTATCATAATATATATCTTATTTTTATTGTTTATATTTTAAGTGCATTGAACATGCATTTCATTTTAATGTAATTTACATCCAAAATGATGCACAATGCTCATACCAAAAGCTAGGGTATTCCCAACAAGAACACTTATAAGGCAAACTACCTTTCCCACCTTCCTAAGTGTCTTCAAAGACTCTTTCCAACTTGATTATAACATTGAACAAACTTCTACCCAACTTCACCAAACTATTTGATCACTTTCCGTATTCAAGACATGGGAAGTAATAAGGGAAAAATGAACAAGTTTTAGAAATGGATCATAATCAACTTCTTTCTTCAAACTAACACCTTAGACACTTCAAGGAACACCTAATAACTATCTCACAAACTTTAGTCTTTCATATATTCCATCCTTCCATGAGATTATTCAACATCCTAAAAGTGAAATCAATCTTCCAACATCCTATGAATGTATTTTCTTTGCAACAACATGTAATTTGTTGATTTTCAAAAACTCTTCACAAAAGGGAAGTGATAATGTTTCAAACCCATGAAATAACTATTAATAAAACTAAGATCCATAACATCTTCCACTAACTCCTTTCAGTGATAGCATGTAGCTAAAGTGTTGTTTCATTCTAACAAAGTAGGAGTTTGTTTTTCCAAATAGGAAGTAATGATATTTGACAATAACTCAATGATCCTATATACAAGTTTAACATCTGTAGTGATTCCTTTCCATATAAAAAAAATTAATAATCACCAACACCTTATGCCTTGTCTAAATTCATAGAGGGTATTTTAATCATTTGATGTCCATTCCAACCAACTACTAGGTAGTTTTATTGGTTACAAGGTTAATTTCAATGTTTTCCAAAAAATTGCTAAAATTGCCAAAAAGTTGCCAACTTTTATTGTAAAATACAATTTTTGCACTAACTCTCCCTAGAACTTAATCAAGTGGACTAAGGCAACTTGGGTTTATAGGTGATCTCAAGTTTCTTGACCTTAAAAATAAGGATTAACTTATTACCATAAAAAAAACATGTTCAAAATGAGGTGTATAATTAACCCTTTATCTTATATCATGAGTCTCCATCATTGGATGAGATGACATATCTAGTTTCCATTATCAAATATCATTGCCCTATGGCATTTAGTGACTCTTAGGGATGATTCAGTTTGGTGTGTCCTAGAATGTTTGAGTGCTCAATAGGATGGGAGGAGCTTGGGGCTAGTGTTTACCCAGCCACTTAGAGCTAATGGAAAATAAAGTTCTATCCCACGATGAAAGGTGAGAGAGATTTGATAGTTGACAACTTTGTACTAGCCAACACTAAAAGTTTCAATATCACTTGAGATGGGGTCTCAAAATCAAAATAGAATAAGATCTCCAAAAAGTGAGAGAGGTTATAGAATAAGATCTCCAAAAAATATAATATATTATTGTAGGTATCCAAGGGACGATTGGGTTTGACATGCCCGACAACATTCGAGTGCTCAATGAGATGAGAGGAGCTTGGGCCTAGGGTTTACCTAGTGACTTGGAGGTAATAGAATAGATAGTTTGATCCCACAAAAAATGGTGAGTGAGATTTGGCAGTTGACAACATTGTACTAGTCAATACTACAAGTTTTAGCATCACCTGAGATGGGGTCACAAAATCAAAATAAAATAAGATCTCCAAAAGAGAGATTTTTTTGTATGTGTCTACAACAAGGTCCTATAGCACCTAGAATTGCATTCATATCTTGCATGAGATCTAAGATATGCCCCATCAAAGATCACTACCATATGGCATTTAGTGACTCTTAGGGACAATTCAGTTCAGTGTGACCAACAACATTCCAATGCTCAATGGGATAGGAGGAGCTTGGAGCTAGGGTTTACCTAGATACCTAGAGTTAATAGAATAGACAGTTCAATCCCACAAGAAACAGTGAGGGAAATTTGATAGTTGGCAACTTTGTACTAGCCAACACTACAAGTTTTAGCATCACCTGAGATGGGGTTGCAAAATCAAAATGGAATAAGATCTCTAAAATGTGAAAATTTTTATTGTAGATCTTCACAACACAATCATATAGCACCTAGAATTGCATCCATACCTTGCACTAGCTCCAAGATATGCCCTGTCAAGAATCACTACCCTATGCCATTTAGTAATACTTAGGGACAATTCACTTCAACATGCCCAAAAATGAAAAAGTGCTCAACACGATGGAAGGAGCTTGGGGCTAGGTTTTACTTGGCCACTTGGAGCTAATGGAATAGACAGTTCAATCCCACGAGGAACATTGAGGGAGATTTGGTAGTTGACAACTTTGTACTAGCCAACGCTACAAGTTTTAGCATCACCCGAGATGTGGTCGCAAAATTAAAATGGAATATAATCTCCAAAAAGTGAGAGAGGTTATCATAGGTCACACCATAGTCCTATAGCACCTAGAATTACATCCATACCTTGTACGAGCTATGAGATATGCCCCATTAAAGATCGTTGACCTATGACATTTAGTGACTGTTAAAGACAATTCAGTTCAGCATGCCCAAGAATGTTTGAGCACTCAATGGGATAGTAGGAGCTTGGAGCTAGGGTTTACCTAGCCACCCAAAGCTAATAGAATATATAGTTTGATCGCACAAAAAAATGCGAGAGAGATTTGACAGTTGGCAACTTTGTACTAGCGAACACTACAAGTTTTAGCATCACTTGAGATGAGGTTAAAAAATCAAAATAAATTAAGATCTCCAAAACTAAGAGAGGTTATTGAGGTCTCCACAACATGATCCTATAGCACCTAAAATTGCATTCATACCTCACACGAGCTCTAAGATATGTCCCATTAAAGATCACTTCCCTATGGCATTTAGTGACTCTTAGGTACGATTCAGTTTAACATGCCCAAGAAGTTTGAGTGTTAAACAAGATAGGTGGAGCTTGGGGCTAGGGTTTTCCTAGCCACATAGAGCTAATAGAATAAATAGTTCAATCCCATGAGGAATGGTGAAGGAGATTTGGTAGTTGAAAACTTTGTACTGGCCAACACTACAAGTTTCAACATCACTCGAGATGGGGTCACAAAATAAAAATAGAATATGATCTCCAAAAAGAAAGAGATATTATTGTAGGTCTCTAAAACATGGTCGTATAACACCTAGAATTACATCCATACCTTACACAAGCTTTGAGATATGCCCTATCAAAGATCACTACCATGTGGTATTTAGTGACTCTAAAGAATGATTCGGTTTGGTGTGCCCAAGAATGGTTGAGAACTCAATGGGATAGGAGGAGCTTGGGGCTATGGTTTACCTAGACACTCAAAGCCAAAAAAATAGATAGTTCAATCCCAAGACTAAAGGTGAGAGAGATTCGATAGTTGGCAACTTTGTACTAGCAAACATTACAAGTTTTAGCATCACACAAGATGGGGTTGTAAAATCAAAATAAAATAAGATCTCCAAAAGAATAGAGAGGTAATTATAGGTCTTTGCAACATAGTCCTATAACACCTAGAATCACATACATACCTTGCACAAGTTCTGAGATATGCCCTGTCAAAGATCATTGCCTTGTGGCATTTAGTGACTCTTAGGGATGATTCAGTTTGACATGCTTGAGAAAATTTGAGCACTCAATGGGATAGGAGAAGCTTGGGGATAGGGTTTACCTAGCCACCCAAAGCTAATAGAGTAGAAATTTTGATCCATTGATGAAAGGTTAGAGTGATTTGACAGTTGGCAACTTTGTACTAGCCAACACTACAAATTTTAGCATCACCTAAGATGGGGTTGCAAAATAGAAATAGAATAAGATCTCCAAAAAGAGAGAGAATTTATTATAATTCTACACAACATAGTCCTATAACACTTAAAATTGCATCCATACCTTGCATGAGCTCTAAGATATGCTTTGTCAAAGATTATGGCCTTATGGAATTTAGTGACTCTTAGGGATGATTCAGTTCAGCATGCCTAAGAATGTTCAAGCACTCAATAGGATGGGAGGAACTTGGGGCTAGGGTTTACCTAACCACCCAAAGCTAACATAATAGATAGTTTGATCCCACAAGGAATAGTGAGGGAGATTCAGCAGTTAGAAACTTTGTACTTGCCAACACTACAAGTTTTAGCATCACCAGAGAGGGGGTTACAAAATTAAAATAGAATAAGATCTCCAAAAAGTGAGAGAAGTTATTGTAGGCACAACACAGTCCTATAGCACATAGAATCACATCCATACCTCACATGAGCTTTGAGATATGCCTTGTCAAAGATTGCTACCCTATGACATTTAGTGACTCTTAGGGATGATTCAGTTTGACATGCTTGAGAAGGTTCAAGTGCTCAATAGGATAGGAGGATCTTGGAAGTAGGGTTTACCTGGCCACCCAAAGCTAATGGAATAGATGGTTCAATTCAAGAACAAAAGGTGAGATATATTTGACAGTTGGTAAATTTTTACTAGCCAACATTACAAGTTTTAGCATCACCCAAGATGGGGTCACAAAATCAAAACATGATAAGATATCCAAAAAGTGAGATGATTTATTGTAGGTCTCCATAATATAGTACTATAGCACCTAGAATTGCATCCATACCTTGCACAAGCTCCAAGATATGAACTATCAAAGATCGCTGCCCTATGGCATTTAGTGACCATTAGGGATGATTTAGTTCAGCATGCTTGAGAACATTTGAGCACTCAATAGGATGGGATGAGCTTGGAACTAGGATTTATCTAGCTACTAGAGCCAATAGAATAGATAGTTCAATCCCATGAGGGATGGCGAGGGAGATTCAGTAGTTGGAAACTTTGTACTAGTGCACACTACAAGTTTCAGCATCACTCGAAATGGGGTCACAAAATCAAAATGAAATAAGATCTCCAAAAAGTGAGAGAGGGTATTGTATGTCTCTACAACACAATCCTATATCACCTAAAATCACATCCATACCTTGCATGAGCTCCAAGATATACCCCATCAAAAATTTCTGCCCCATGGCATTTAGTGACTCTTAGGGATAATTTGGTTCAGCATGCCTGAGAATGTTTGATTTCTCAATAGTATGGGAGGAGCTTGAGGCTAGGGTTTACCTAGCCACCCAAAGATAACAGAATATAAATTTTGATCCCATGATGAAAGGTGAGAGATTTTATAGTTGCCAAAATTTTTACTAGCCAACACTACAAGTTTCAACATCACCTGAGATGGGGTTACGAAATCAAAATAGAATAAGATCTCCAAAAAGAAAGATAGGTTATTGTAGGTCTCCATAACATATCTAAGAGTGCCTAGAATCACATCCACACCTTGCATGGGCTATGAGATATGCCCAATAAAAGATCGCTGCCCTATGACATTTAGTGACTCTTAGGGGCAATTTGGTTTGACATGTCCAAGAATTTTTGAGTACTCAACAGGATAGGAGGAGCTTGGGGCTAGGGTTTACTTGACCACCTAGAGCTAACAGAATAGATTATTTGATCCCATGAAGAATGGCAAGGGAGATTTAGTAGTTGGCAACTTTGTACTAGCCAATACTACAAGTTTCAACATCACTCGAGATGGGGTCACAAAATAAAAATAAAATAAGATCTCCAAAAAGTGAGAGAGGTTATTATATGTCTCCACAACATAATCCTATAGCACCTATAATTGTATCCATATATTGCACGAGCTCTGAAATATGCCCTGTCAAAGATTTCTGCCCTATGATATTTAATGACTCTTAGGGATGATTCAGTTTGGCATGCCCAAGAATGTTCAAGCACTAAATAGGATAGGAGGAGCTTGGGGCTAAGGTTTACCTAACCACCCAAAGCTAACAGAATAGAAAATTTTATCCCATGACAAAAGGTGAGAGATATTTGACAATTGACAACTTTGTACTAGTCAACACTACAAGTTTCAACATCACTCGAGATGGGGCCACAAAATCAAAATGAAATAAAATCTCCAAAAAGTGAGAGTGATTATTATAGGTCTCTACAACTTGGTCCTATAGCATCTAGAATTTCATCCATACCTCACACAAGCTTCAGGATATACCCCCTCAAAGATTGCTACCCTATTACATTTAGTGACTCTTAGGGACAATTTAGTTTGGTGTGCCTGAGAATGTTTGAGTACTCAACAAGACTGGAGGAACTTGGGCTAGGGTTTACTTAGCCACTTGAAGTTAACAGAACAAACAATTTATTCCAACAACAAAACGTGAGAGAGATTCAATAGGTTGCAATTTTAAACTAGCCAACACTACAAGTTTTAGCATCACCTAAGATTGGGTTGCAAAATCAAAATAGAATAAGATCTTGAAGAAGTGAGAGAGGTTATTATAGGTCTCCATGACATGATCCTATAGTATCTAGAATTGCATCCATACCTCACATGAGCTCTGAGATATGCCCTATCAAAGATTGCTGCCCTATGGCATTTAGTGACTTTTAGGGATTATTCGATTCAGCATGCTTGAAAATGTTTGAGTGCTCAACAAGATGGGAGGAGCTTTAGGCTAGGGTTTACCCAGCTATTCAAAGCTAACATAATAGGAAGTTCAATCCCATGAGGAATAGTGAGGGAGATTCGATAGTTGGCAACTTTGTACTGGCCAACACTACAAGTTTTAGCATCACCCAAAATGGGGTCACAAAATCAAAATGGACTAAGATCTCCAAAAGTAAGAGATATTATTTTAAGTCTCTACAACATAGTTCATAGCACCTAGAATCACATCCATACCTTGCTCGAGTTTTGAGATGTGTCCCATCAAAGATTGATGCCCTATGGCATTTAGTGACTCTCAAGGATGATTCATTTCAGCATGTTTGAGAATGTTTGAGCACTCAATGAGATGGGAATATATTGAGCCTAGGGTTTACCTAGCCACATAGAGCTAACAAAATTGGCAATTTAGTTCCATGAGGAACAGTGAGGGAGATTTGGTAGTTGGCACGTTTATATTGGCCAACACTAAAAGTTTCAACATCACCCAAGATGGGGTCACAAAATGAAAATGGAATAAGATCTCCAAAAAGAAAGAGAGGTTATTGTTGGTCTCCACAACATAGTCATATAGCACCTAGAATCGCATCCATAGCTTGCATGAGCTCCAAGATAAACCCTATCAAGATTCACTACCCTATGAAATTTAGTGACTCTTAGGGTTGATTTAGTTCATCATGCTCGAGAACATTCAAGCACTCAATAGGATAGGAGGAGCTTGGGGATAGGGTTTACCTAGCCACCTAGAGCTAATGAAATAGATATTTTGATCCCACATTGAAAGGTGAAAGAGATTCTACAGTTGGAAACTTTGTACTAGCCAACACTACAAGGTTCAACATCACCTGAGATGGGGTAGTAAAATCAAACTAGAACAAGATCTCCAAGAAGAGAGAGAAGTTATTATAGGTCTCTACAAAATGTCCTATAGCACCTAGAATCACATTTGTACCTTGCATAAGTTCTAAGATATGCCCCATCAAAAATCACTACCCTATGGCATTTAGCGACTCTTAGGGACAATTTCTAGTGCTTGTGGGGAAAGATAGGTGTCAATTGGGTCCAAAACCCATATATCCCATTTGCACACCCATTCAGTTGACTGACACTCATCCCAATTTTCCTCTGCACATTATGGATAATAGCATGCCATTTTTTGTGTGTGGATACTCCATGAACCTACAGCAAAGCTTTTAAAAGAGTGTAACTCACTTGATCATATTATTGTGCAACAATCCTCATATGGTGCAATGTTAGTATTATCTATCAACCAAAAAAATCCTTTGAAATGTAGTCTCACCTTCCTTACTTGGACCCATTGTAGTGTTACACCACTAGATGATGGATTGTGCATCTCTCAATATAGCTCCATCTTTAGTTCTTCATGAGCTAAGGCTCTTTTGATGCATGCACTTGCACCATCGTGCTCTCCCTTTCCATGACCAACCTTTGTGAAATTCCACATATATTGAATTCTAGACAACCTATGCATCCTGCTCAACCAATAGAAAATCTATGCATTCTTGAATTGAGATGCACAATTATCTGACCAAATAATGGGTTGATGATATGGTATGCGTTTATTAGCCAAATCTCCATAAAATAGTTGAAAATAACCATATAAAAACTCTGTAGAATGTGACTGATCATCATTGATGTAAAAATTGTACTCCCTCAAAGTCTTCTTGTTATCCTCTGTACTTGTAGGTGAATGCATGAATATTATGTGAACAAATATGGAAACCTATCGAGAAGTATAATACTTTTCTTGCACCTCATTTTATGGTTGTAATGTGTAGTTCTCTGCAAAGTCTACAACTAAAACAATGATATCTAGTGGAAATGTATCCTTGCACAACATGAATTTCAAATCCAACCATCAAGGTCTATGTGTATGCATTGTATACTCATAAATAATATTTTCACAAAAAATCTTCATGAAATCATACACTAGAATCTTTTCAATGACTAAATCACATCTTTTACCCTATTTCCCATCTTTTAGAGCATATGTCACTAACTTATATTTTCCATAATCTACTATTTCATTTCCAATTGCATGTGTACTATCCATATGTTCACAAGTTGATAAAGTTGGAAAGAACCACAAAATAAGCATGTACCATCCAAGAATGATATCTTGTAAAATTGTTGGTCATCCCCTATTTCACATAAAATGTTGGATACGAATTCCCTTGAAGATCTAGGTGGTTCATTCATGCAGGGAATGCAAAAACACACATACATTCCTAAAAACATCAAAATGGTTAGAAAATTTAATATGTATCCTAAAACAACAAGTTGTGCATGTAGTATAACAAAAGATACCACAGGTCTAAAATTTCTCTACAACTTTTCCACCCATTGTTGCTCCTTTTAAAAATTTGAAATCATTGATGGTAGACCCTAAGCCTCCAGACCCTCCACCATGCTCGAATCTGCAGATGGTGTTAACCTTGCATAGAGCTTTGGAAGTCACAACAGACTACTGTAGAACCATATAGGTTGGCAAGAAGACTTTCTCTAGCCCTACTCCCTTGGAAAATGTTGAACTTGCTAGCGACCTAGTGGATGGTAGAAAAATATTGACTAATGGGACCCTTTGAGGTTAGAAGAATGCACTTGAGGGTTCCTAGGTGGCTAGAGATTCAGTGGAGGATCCCAATATTTCTCATGGTGCAAACAAGCCTATGATATCCCTTCTAGATACTCTAGTGGATAGTGTTACATCTGGCCTTAAACTATGCATTGTGGGTAGATTTTTTGCATTTAGACCCATGATAGGGATGGCCTAAAAGTGGGTAAGTCAAAAATGGAAGATTAAGGGTAGTGTTAGCATGTTTGCGATGCTAAGTGGCCTTTTTTGTTTTAAATGAATTACAGAGGAGGATATAAATCTAGTACTCTCAAGAACATGGTATTACGACAAGGAATATCTTGTCTTAACAAGGTGGCACCCAAGCTTTGATGCTAGTGTAGAGCTCAAAAAGCTAGCTCCTATATGGATAAGGTTACTTGGTTTACCTCTAGAATTTTGGGATGAGAAGATTCTAAGGTGGATAGGGTATTACTTTGGTCACTTTGTTACTACAAACATAGTGACAATGCAAAAATCCATACTACTCTATGCCAGATTCTATGTGATTGTGGCACTAAATTGGGCTCTCTTGGCTCTTGTCACTCTAAAAAATAAATGGGGAGAGAGACACCAACCCATAGAATATGAGAATGCAAGAGTTTTCTATCAAAATTTTGGACAATTTGGGCATATTATAGTTGACTATAAAGCCCAACTATAGAAGGAGAAACAAAATGAAAGATCCTCAAGAATTGTAAAAGATGCAGTTGGGGAATCCTTAAAAACCCCAAGACTAGAGGAGGTGATTGTTGTCAACCAAAACCAAGAGGCTAATATGATATAGAATACCCCTGTCAAAGGGTTTGTGTGGCAAAGTGAACCCAAAGAGGGAAATCCTTTAGAGGAAAAGAAGAAAATGGAAGAGTATCCATTTAGAAGGGAAATTGAGGAATTAATAAGGTCACCTTTGGGGGGACTTAAGGAAGGAGAAATGATGGAGGAAGGTGAAATAGTAGCATAATACTCCCTTCCTAGTACTCTAGCAAGTCTAGGAGGTAAGGGCTTATAGGAACATATAGCTATAGATTGTGCTACCTAGGAAAGGTTATACACCCCTCTAAGAATAAGGAAGGCCTCTCCAATGGAGATAGCAACAAAAGTGATGGTAAGGTTGGATAAAGCTGAAAAGGAACTAAGCTCCACCTCCCCCACAAGCTAGTGATAATGAGGAATGGGAAGTCTAGAAAAGGAAGAATGGGGGGGGGGGGGGAACTAGATGTAGGAACATGTGGTACAACTGGAAAACAAACTAGCAGGAAACCAAGACAAAACAAGTAGTAAGGGACATGGCTAGTGGTAAATAGCTTCTAGAGACTATAACAAGAGGTAAGAAATGAAATTTCTCTCTTGGAACTTAAGGGGGTTAAATAACCCCCAAAAAAAATATGCTTTAAAATAGTGAATATTTCAAGAAGAGGTTGACTGTGTATTAATCCAAGAAACAAAAATATCTACTGCTAATTTTGATAGATTAGTGAGTCATGTTTGGCCTGGGGCTGCCTTCATGCATATGGATGCTGATGAAGCCTCAAGGGGTATCACCACCATGTGGAACCTATGTTCTATGATGGGGGTCGAGATATGGAGAGACAAAAAATTTGTAATAATGAAGTTCCAAACTAGTAATCAAAGATGGGGGCCTATCAATATCTATGCTTGTAATAACAAGATATAGAGAAAAAAAACTTATGGAAAGCTAGAAAGGATATTAGAAAATATGAAGGATAAGTAGTTAATGTGTATGGGAGATTTTAATACCCCCCTTTTATCATTCATAAAAGTTGGGTGGAAATAGAGACTGCCTTGAAAGCTTGCAAGATCTTCATGATTTTATGGAAAAAATGGATTTAATTGATGTTGACCTAAGATGGAACCCATTCACATGGACTAATAATAGAAAATGAGGTGATCTCATTCAAGACAGATTGGATAGATTGATGGTGATGGGGAATTAGAATTGGTTGAGAAATTCCCTCTTGGAGAACCTCACAAGAATTGCTTCAAACCATTCCCCTTTAATATTTCATTGGGAGGATGGTATAAAAAGCGGTCCAAAACCTTTCAAGTATGAGATAATGTGGAAATTCCACCTAGAATTTAAAGACCAAATCCAAGAGTGGTGGAATATAAGGATTGATGGTACTACTATGTACAAACTAATTCAAAAGTCAAATAATATAAGGAGAAATGTTAAGTGTTGGGCTAAGAACTCCTTTGGAGATTTGTTCAAAATCAAAAGAGAAGTGGAGGAAAAAATTAAGAAGCTACAAGGGGAGGGGAGATTGCTAAGGGAAATAATTTGGAAGAAGCTACTCAAAAAGAAGAAGAGTATAGAAAAAATGGAAGGATATGATATTGAGGGAGGAAATATTTTTGAAGCAAAGATTGTGGGTTCAATGGTTAACTAAGGGAGATAGGAATACCACCTTTTTCAATAGTTTAACTTCAAATCATAAAAGAAGGAACATGATCAACAGGTTAGAAGGAGAAGTGGAGGGGAGAATATAAGGATTGGGAGGAAATGGAAAGACATGTGGTGGAATACTTTAGCAAGGCTTATAAAAAGGATATTAGAATAGGAAATCAAATTATTAGAAGAAGTTTAATAAATACAATCCTACAAGTGCTTGGAGAAGTGGAAAATAATGTCATTCTAGGAAACATCACAGAGGAGGAAGTGAAAAGGGCTGTGTTTTCCATGAAATCTTACAAGGCCTTAGGACCTGATGGTTTCCCCCCAGTGTTTTTTCTACACTTCTTGGAGGTCATTAAATATGAGTTGATTTGGGCTACCAAGGATTTCTCTAGAATAGGGAAGATGGTAATAAGGATAAATATGACTTTTATTGCTCTACTCCCTAAGACTTTGACACCCATGAGTCTCTTGGACTTCAAACCTATAATCCTAAGTAACATAGTCTATAAAATTCTTGTCAAAGTTTTGGTCAATAGGATTAAGCCCTTCCTTGAGAGCATCATAGGAGCACCACAAAAGGGGTTTGTGTCGAGAAGATAAATTCTAGATGCTATGATAACTACTCATGAGATCATACATTCCATGGAGAAAAGTAAAAGACTTCATCTGGCCTTCAAGTTGGATATCTCTAAGGTGTATGATAAGGTAAAGTGGGACTTCCTTTATGATGTGCTTGGAAGAGTAGGGTTTAATGATAAAGTCGTAAATCTAATTAGGATGATAGTGGGAACTATCCAATATGTGGTCCTATTGAATAGCTCTCCTTGGGGAAATTTTGAAGTAGAGATAGGTTTAAGGAAAGGAGACCCACTATCCCCCTACCTCTTTATTATGGTGGCAGAGGTATGGGGGAGATCATTTTCCAAACTAGTAAGTACAAGATGTGTTAAAGGAATTAAACCTAATACTACTGAAACTGAAGTGTTACAACAATTTTTTGACGATGCCTTTCTCTTTGGAGAGTCCTCTATTATGGAAGCTAAGGCATAGAAGAGTATACTTAGAAACTATGAAGACAACTCAAGTCAACAAATAAACTACTTTAAAAGTAAGCTTTGTTTTTTTAACACTGATGCTCTTATGTAGAGGAAGAATAGGAACATCTTAGGCTATTAGTTGGCCAACCTCCTAGATACTTATCTTGGCATATAGTTAACCACTAAGTGTGTGACTAATGATTTCTAGAATACTATTGTTGAATGAATCCAAAAAAAATAGCAGAATGTAAAGGGAAAATCCTTAGTAATGCTAGTAAACTACAGCTACTCTCTACAACTCTCTAGGGTATTCCAATCTACTTTTTGTCCCTTATTAAAATAAATCAAAACATGGCAGACAAAATTAAGACAATATAGAAGAATTTTCTCTGGTCAAGTCTAGAGGAAAAGAATAAATTAAATCTTGTCAACTGGGAGGATGTTTGCAAACCAAAGGAAAGGGGGGGTTGGGAGTGACAAGGCTTAGAGATTTGAATAATGCCCTCCTTGCTAAAATTGGATGGAGAGTGGGAGAAAATAATATGGATTGGAGCAATAGCATGAAAGCCAAATACCTATCTAACTCCCTTTTCACTCATAATATTTTTAACAATGACCTCTTGGGGGGATCCACAATATGGATGAATATTGTCAAAAGCAGAGGTATGCTAAGGGAAGGGGTAAGGTGGATTATGATGGGTGGAACATCAGGTTCTAGGAGGATAATTGGATGGGGGGGGAACCCCTAGTTTACAACAAATTTAGAAGACTAATGGAGAAATTGAAGATAGAGATGGGGCTGAGAGTGGGGGATCATATTTACCCTGGAAGGAAGTAGAAGAAATTGAAAAAAGATACATGTTCCTAGGAGGATATCCAACTTCTTAATGAACTAGAAGAGATGATTAAAGTGCAAACACTCCCAACTCTAGTCTAGGAGGATAAAGTGGTATGGGATTTAACTCCTACTGGTAATTTTACTATCAAGTTGGCTTACAAACATCTCTTTAGAAAGGACTTTTTCCCCACAATATGGTGTAAAGTTTGGATTAGTAATCTTCTACCCAAAATAAATTTCTTCTCATGGACTATTCAACATGGTAAAATACTATCACTGGACAATATGAAAAAAAGGGTTTTTTTTGAATTACAAATAGATGTTATCTATGCAAAAAAAAGAGGAGAATATCTCTCACCTTTTCCTTGAATTCCCATATTCCCTAAAGATCCGGTCATTGGTGTGGGAGAAATTTGGGCTATGTTGGGTGATGAAGCAGAACTTAAGTCAATTCGTGGAAAACTGGGACTGTCCCTTTTATCATCCCAAATTGGTATTCTTATGAAGAATTGTCCCATCATATATTTGTTGGCACATATGGAAAGAAATAAAAAATAGAATCTTTTTTAAAGAGGAAAGACCTGAGGAGGTAGTTATGGAAATTATGGAGAAACTGTTGAAAGAAAATATAAAGATTTCCAAATGTAAGACACCACAGGAAGAACTAGGTAGGAAGGAATACCAAATAGCAAAAAAGTGTGGTATTCAATGGAATTTTAAGTAATTTGATAACTCTAAGGTTATAAAGAGGAAACTAACAAGATGGAAACCACCAACAATAACATATCTTAAGCTAAACTTTGATGGTGCTACAAGAAAGGGAATAGGGGCAATGGGTGAAGTGCTGAGGAATGGAAATGGTGATGCATTGCTAGTCTACTTTGGGAATGTTGGTGGAGGAAGTAATAATTTGGTTGAAGCGATGACTCTACTTTTGGGTCTATAATTGATTACTGAAATTTAAATAAAGGAAATAATTTTAGAAGGTGGCTCCGAATTAATAATTGATATGGTGAAGGGAGCTTCTCAACCTAACTGTAATATTGAAACAATCATCACAGATATTAGACATATCTTAAATGGGATGGAAAAAGTCCATTTGCAACACATATATAGGGAAGGTAATATGATGGTGGATGCTGCAACTGCCATGGGGTTTGAATTAAAGGAAATAACATTTTGGAGAAGCATGGATATCCTAAAGGAGGAAATTAAGACACTGATCTACAAGGAAGGGGGGGAACAAAAATTAAGCATGGCTAGACAAATAAAGATTAGTACCAATTTTGGCAATATTATATCTAGGAATGCGAATTTTGCTAGATTTAATAAAAAGAATAATGGAAAGATGACAAGACACCATCATACAGACTGGATAATAAATAGTTGCAATTTGAGATATGAGTTACTTTGCCATTATGGTAACATAATGTGAAATTTAAATTATTTCCTTTTTTAAACTATGAAAGATATAATTTAGGATGTTGTCCAAGATTTTAGGGATGGTAGAGTAATAATGCTAAGTACACATGAATCCCATAATGAAAATGAATGAGATTTTGTAACCCCCTAAAAACTAGCTTGTGCAAAGTTTAAAGACCCTATAGAGGTTATTTTCATCATTACTATGATGTTGATGTTTAATAATATCATTGTTGAAAGAAATATTGATGGCAAGAAGGTTTAAATTTCAAATTACTGAAGTTGGTGGATCAACAATTAACGAGGAAGAAATGGGTGGAGATTTGAATTGACTAGAGCTAACAAAGATAGAAAATTTCAAAGATAGGAAGGAAACCTAGTTCCTATTAAAAGAAGAGGGATTTCTTCTTTATATGTAGGCAATGCCAGGGTATGACAAAAATTGTTCTCTTCATATTGTGAATAGGTGGAATGATTGGAGGGTTACAATAACTGGTATTAAGTTCCAAGTTAATGAGGATGTTATTGCAATGGCTACTAGGTTGTCCATGAAGGGGAAGAAATGGAAGAAGGTTATGAAAATGGTAGACAAGGCAAGCATGAATTTTTTTTGTAGAAGATGAAGAACCTGTTCGCTATAGAGGAGGCTTCTGAAGGGATAAACTACCAGCTCCATGGGAAGATGCCTGTATGGTGTTAATGAAGTACCTCACACTCAAAGGTAGGTTTGGAGTTTATTATTACTATCACTTCCCCCTTCTAAACCATTTTAGAAATAGGGACTTTATTTCTATTTTGTTCTTTCTATTAAATTCCCTTAAGGATATGATTAGGGATGTTAGGGAGAAGAGAAGTAAGGGTAATAATTTTACCATCATCCACCAGGGCCTAATTTTGAGACTCTACTAGTTCCATCTTGTCCTCTACCCCCTAGAGTTGTTGTGGTTGAAAATAAGCACCACCACCAGTATTCCCCCTTGAGTACTAGCATTGGTACCAGAATCTACACTCAATGCCCTTCCCCTAGTAGAGAAATAAAGAAAAATAAAAACCTAGAATTGGTCATTGAACATAAGGGTAATAAAAAAAATCAAAATTGAAAAACCAGTGGAGGTGGAAATTGAGGAGTCAAAAGAGGAAGGAGGTGGAAAGGGTAGGAGAAGGTTGGGAAGGCTTGCAAAAAAATAGGCAAGGTAGAAACAAAAGGCTGGTAGATACAGGGTTGATGAGGTAGAGGAGGAGAGTTCATAAAATAATGAAAGAGAACTGGAGGAGGAGAAACATTCTGACTCCAAGAGAGAAAAGGGGAATGAGGAGAAAGAAAAAAGTGAAACTTTTTTGATAATACCTAGGTGTCTACTAGTGCTGCCCAAGTGTAATTGGTAATGTCAATACCACTGAGACTACACATGTGTTGACAAGCTTTACCCTGCAACCTATTACCTTCTATGAGGACAACAACAAAGTGGACACCTCTCCTATCACCATATCCTCCTTAGTAAAGGAAAAAATCAATATTTTTACTAACCCTCAAGTTTTGCAAGATAAGAACAAGCCCTTGACAAACACTAAAGAGATGTATAAAAATGTTGAGAAAGAAAACAAGGAGAGAGAGGAGGAATAGAATGAGAAGAAGGCATAGCTAGAAAAAAAGGGTCAAATCCTTAGAGGAGGATTTCTACTCCTTCTCTAAATTTGCATTGAAGGTTACTCATGCTACTGCTAGCACCCTCCAATTGTTGGCATAGGAGAAGGATGAAATAGGGCTAGACATGGAGGGTAACAAGCTCCTCTATAAGTTTCTTGTCAAGGACTGGGCTAGGGTTCTTTTGGAAAGGAAAGGAAAGGAAAAGCATGAAAAATAATATGGGGTATTATGACCCTAGTTGTTTTTTGTTTTAGGCTACTATCTAGTTTGCTAGTTTACAACTGTTACTCAGACTTGGGTTGGCTTGTTTATGCCAATAGTTTTATATTCTGAACTTTAATAGTATGTTAAGTAATATAGGTTTTGACACTAGAATAAATGTTACTCTGATAGATGTAAATGGTAGTGTGCTATTTCTAGGATGGGTTGGTTTTCTTATGCCAACAATTTATACTTTGAACAATCATAGTATGTTTAGTACCATAGTTGTTAATTTAGTTCGGTTAATTCTCTGCTAGCTAGTTGTTTCTTGGTTTTTAGTTTGGTTCTCTATTATAGTGATGTGTCCTACTTGTTTTTGTTGGTAGTGTGTTGGTTTTCAGCATTTTTTTTGTAAGGGCTGACCCCCTAGTTTTGGTCACTTTATATTTCAAAAAAAAGTTGTTTGTGTGTGATTTATCTTCACATCAAAAGCTTTACTCATCTCAAAAAATCTTTTAATTTTTCAAATTTGAGGATAATATCAATAAATTTTGCAAAAAATTGTGTTTGAGTTGAGTCCAAAAAATGTTTCACCTGTGGGTTGCGATTTTGACTACCAATCCTCCTTCTTACAACATCTCTTTGTTTAGGGGAAACACATGTTATTTTTCCAAAAATATTTGATCAATGATTTCAAAGATTCACTAATTTCTTTATCCTTTCGTGGTAGTCTATCACTAAATGTCCATAACTCATTTTTTTCTAGATCTTCCAATCTCTCAAACCTTAGCATGGCTCTCCTTAGAGTATCTGTACCAATTTTCAATGTGTTGCTTTTCTTTCTCATGAGTTGAGATTTTTTCATTTGGGTACTTGCTATGGTTGATGTAAGTATTTTTCTTTTGATATTACTATATTTGGTGTGTGATTTAGAACCCACTTTTTCATAAGCACTCATTAGATTCTTTACAATGCTTTCTTCATTTGAATTGTCCATCATTCTTACCCAAGAATCTTCATGATAGGCCTAAATTTCAAATTCCGCATCATTTCAAAAAATAATTGTCATTGACCTACAATATTTAATTCTTCAAAGAATAATCTCCACATATGATTAACTTTTCTTTAACAAGTATGCTTGCTAATCTTGGCAAGTATTGCTTTCAAAATGTTAGTATCAATATCAATCAAATATTTTTTAGTCTTCTAAAAAAATTCTAGGTGTTATAATCTCTTCCATTCCCTCAACATTTTGAAAATCAACATAAGGTTGAGTGCTTTGCATACCTTGAACCAAAGATGATGTGCTTTGGCAATAAGATGCAAAAGATGCAATATGACCTACTTGATATGTTGATGTTGTGCCTTCAACATGACAGGATGGAGTATGTACATTGTCGGATGCACAAATTAGCATCTCTTTAATATGAGATGATGATTTGACTCCAACATTAGAAGATGGTGTAGCTTTACAATTCAATTGTCTTCTTGAGCGTAATAGTCCCATTCATTCTCTTTATCTTTCCAATTCTTCCTCTTTGTTTCTTTGTATCTATGGTTCTTGTTCCTCTTCGAAAGAAATTCTTTATTATTGCTTTGCAAATTTATTTTTTCATGTAGTAGTTTAATTTTATCTCTTTTAATTGTCAAATCTCTCTCACTCTCTTCCATTGATTTTTTATTTTCTTCCTTAGCATGAAGATGATTTCTATATGTCAAATTATTCAAACATTTAAATTACTTACAATTTGTAAATTACAAATTATTCAAATACATATACAAATTACAATTATTTCAATGAATACACAATATATATTAAACAACTTGTCAAATTTCTAACCATTTCCAAATAAAAATTCATTCAAACATACAAATTTCAATGAATTCACTATATATTAAACAACATGTCAATTTCTAATCAAATTTGTCTCTACATAATTACAAAGAATATTTAAAAAAGACTGCACTAACCTTTTCTATAGAAAGAATATTCAAAAAGCCTTCAAATAGTGTATCCAACGATTGAATTTTTGTTTGCTAGCTTCAAATAGAATGAAAAAATGTTGAAAAAGCCTTAAAATAGTGTTTACTAACTTCCAATAGCATGAAACCCATGTTTTCTATTGGAACAACAAAATACACAATAGGCAAAAAATAGAATATGGATTAGTAGGGTCCCAAACTTTTGTTATGACCATTTTTTGGTGTTTTCATATATTATGTATGCACTATAAAGTGTGTACACACTATAAAGTGTACGCACTATATGAAAAATAATCTCTCCCTATCCCACCATTTCCCAGCCCCTACTCTCTCTATCTCACTCTCTCATCTCCTATCCCCTAGTCTCTCTTGCTCTCCCTCTCTCATTGCTTACTCTCTCTCACTATTTGTCTCTACCATCCCTTACTCTCTCTCTCTCAAGCTACTCTCTCTCGCTCTTTCTCCTCTTCCATTCCCTTCTCTCTTTTTCTCTCCCTCTCTCCTCTCCCATCCCCCACTCTCTCTCTCAGACTACTCTCTCTCTCTCTCTATCTATCTCCTTTCCTACTCCCTCTCCCACCACCTACTCTCTATCTTTCTCTCTCTCTAACATCCCCTACTCTCTCTCTCTCTCTCACTCTCACTCTCCCACTCCCTCTCCCACTTCCTACTCTCTCTCTCACTCTCTCTCCCATCCCATACTCTCTCTCTCACTCTCACTCTCACTCTCCCTCTCCCATCGCCTACTCTCTCTCTCTCTCTTTCCCATCCCCTACTCTCTCTCTCATTCTCCCACCCCTATGCTCTTTCAATCTCTCTCTCCCATCCCCAACTCTCTCTCTTAGGCTACACTCTCTCACTCTCTCTCCTCTCTCATACCCATACACTCTCTCATAGAAACACACTGACAACCCCCTCTCTCTCTCACTCTCCCTCTCTCACTCCCTCTTCCACCACTTACTCTCTCTCTCCCATCCTATACTCTCTCTTTCACACACTCCCACCCCCCCTCTCTCTCCCTCTCCCACTCCCTCTCCCACCACCTACTCTCTCTCTCACTCTCTCTCTCTCATCCCCTACTCTCTCTCTTTCTCTCCATCTCCCACCACCTAATCTCTCTCTCTCTCTCTCATCCCCTACTCTCTCATTCTCCCACCCCTTACTCTCTCTTAATCTCTATCTCGTTCACACACACACACATCCCCTACTCTCTCTCTCAAGCTACTCTCTCTCCCCCCTCTCCCATCTTGATGAGCCTATAGAATGCCATATTTATATTCATATACTATTACATTTTACACCATGGTTTCAATATATTCCCAAGCCATTTTCATATATTAACTTTATTTATGAAGCATTAACTATGATAAATGATTTATTGATTAATATTTGTATGTGTAGCTAGTTAATGTTGAATTGTGATGATTTATTATGATAGATAGTTATTGTTGAAGTATAATTATATTGAGGTGATTAAAATTTTTCTTGTGAGGTATTTGAGTCATTCATGCAACTAGAAAGAAGGAAAAGCAAGTTGACACTTGTCAACATTCAACAATTCTAGATAATATAGAAAAAGTCAAAAGTTAGTTTCAGTAAAAGAGCATATCTTAATCAATTCTTAACACAAACCCTTTTGAGAGTTTGAGTTGGTTTGAAATAGTTAATGATCACTATGGATCAGAAGTTTCAACTGAGTAAAAGGTGGCATATTTTCAAGCAGCAAAAAATCACTTTTAGTAAAATGGACATAACTTCTACATTTCTTAATGAAATTTAGATTTTCAAAATGATTTGGAAAGATAAAAGGAGGATAATAACATGGTAAATTTTTTTGATCTAATTCATAATAATGAAGGAGAACCATGTGTTTGAGTGGAGTGCTTAAAATGTGGAACTGAAAATTAGCACACTTAGTCATTAGTTTTGTAATAAATCTCTTCCTTGTTTAAAGGAAAGATGGGACACTTGTTAGATGATTGTTAGGGAATTAAATATTATATATTTTAAATTGTAATCAAGCATTTGAGATGCAAATATACATAGAGATATAGATAGATTATATAATATACAGTTTTTGTAGCCATTATTGTGCAATTTTCTTGTAGTTTCCTACAGCCATTACCATGTATTTAGATTTATTTTTAGCATTGTTATAGTTCATATTTTACAATGATAGAATAACTTAGAGATTTTTATAGTGCATATACTGTATAGACTTGTTTCAAGTATACATCCTCGGGTTGATAATTTTAATGAAAATTCTCTATTAGAATGATAATTGCTCATTCTAGATGTCCAATCCATGATTTGTGTTTGTAAACCAAGTTATTGATCTAATTGGGAAGCTAACATTTTTGGCACTGTTGCCGAGGACAAGTCAAGCTATGAGAGTCTCTAAGTTTATAGTAGCTCTTTGTCATTTTTCTAGAATCTTAGTTTCTATTCAAAGCTCTTAGGATTAGGAAAGTTTTCAACAACACAAAATGGGTTTTAGATCCATGGAGAATAGTAATGAAGAGCCACTATCATTTTCAGAAAGTTTGGAAACCAATGAAGACATGTTGTCTAGCATCATAGAGGAATTTTGTTCACATATTGATGACAAAATGTTGATTTTTGAAGTTTCAAATGAGGATAGCCTTGTTTTTCAAAATGATGAAATCACCATACAAAAAATTTCTGATAATGATGGATGTGATGTCAAATTAGAACTCCTACTTTAAGAAGAGAGCTACAATAAAGTGAAAATTAGTTGTCCCATGCTAAAAAGTAAAGAAGATAATGAAGAAGATCAGTTTTGGGATGATCTAGAAGAGTTTTTCTTAACATTAGATGTTAAATCAACATCTTTTGTAGAGAAAAACTATGAGCCTTATGAAGATGGTGCAGAAATTTTTGCACTCTTATCGAATCAGCCACACAAATTGGATTTTAAAAGTTAAGAAGAGGATGAAGAAGAAACTTATCTACACAAATCCAACAAGGAGGGTTCAAATTTTGTTCTTTCACAAGGGTGTCCTATTATACATCTCATTCATATGAAGAAAAATTGAGGAAAAAACTAGATATTTAGTTGCACCTAAAGGGGAAATATTTAATCTTACTTATGCACTTCAATACAATAATATATACTATCAACATGAAGTAGTACAAGTAAGTTTGCTAATTTATTTCCAACATTTTTGTTTCATATTAAGTTTTTACTAATTTTGCAATTATTTCTCATTACTCATAAGCATGTGAAGCATTGGAATATTTTTAAAAGAGGAAGATACTTCCAAGAACTAGTTAATGGTTTTGTTTAAATTGGTTATGTTATTTGGTTAGTGTAGGTTAGGCTAGGTAGGGTAGGTTTTTCATAAACTCAGAGACTCTCATAGCTTGACTTGCCCCGAACAACCTTTGAAGATGGTTCATAAAGTCTTGTACTCTTATCAAATCAGTCACACAAATTGGATTTTAAAAGTCAAGAAGAGGATGAAGAAGAAATTTATCTATACAAAGCCAGCAAGGAGGGTTCAAAATTTGTTCCTTCACGAGGGTGTCCAATTAGACATCTCATTCATATGGAAGAAACTATGCTATCACAAGCTATGATTGTAGCAAAGAAAGAACTTACAATTGAAGATGAAGCTAGATATGTAGTTGCACCTAAAGGGGAAACATTTCATCTTATTTGTGCACTTCAATATAGCAATATATAGTGTCACCATGAAGTAATAAGTGAGTTGGTTAATGTATTTCCAAAAGTATTATTGTTTGTGAAGTTTCTACTGATGTTGCAACTATTTCTCATTATGCATAAGCATGTTAAGCATTGGAAGATTTTGAGAAGAGGAAGATACTTCAAAGAACTAGTTAATGGTTTTGTTTAAGTTGGTTATGTTATTGGGTTAGTGTAGGTTAGGATAGTTTAGGATAGGTTTTTCATTCAATAAGTGTTATTACATAATGTCTTAGAGCTAGTCGTTGACTGGATTAGTTTGTTTCTAGGTTCTTCTTGTCTCATTGATTAATTTGGAGGAGTTTATAGCTAGTTGGTTGGTTGCTCATATTTCAAATCATTTTTTCAAGGGTGTGAGTGAGTCAAGTTTCTAATTCTGGAAGAAAGCCTTTGCATATATTTTCAAAATTTACATTAAGTAGTTGAGTCTTCATGATGTCAAGAATGTATATTCAATGATAGTGTCTAGTTGGCATTATCTATAGGTTTCCTATTGTAACAATTAGTCCTATAGCAAGTACTATTTGGTTTTAACAATCAGTCCTGTAACCAGTTCTCTTTGATTCAATAGACAATCCTGCAACAACTACTATGTGATCCAAAAGACAACTTTTAGAAAGTATGAAGACAATACTCATATTAAATATGCACTACTCTTGGAGGGACCTAAATTTTAACAATCAAGGGACCTGTACTTTTAGCTATTTGCAAAGTTTGAAGTTTCTCACAACACAAATGGTACTATGTTTATGATTTCCATTTATTTATAATATTTATCATTTTTAGTAATTGATTACCTATGCATTGCATTTTTTTTCCAATTATCATTATTGTAATTATATGCTTCATGAGTGATTTGATGCTACCCTTATACATACATTATCATTTGAGGACAAACAACCTTTTAGTTGGGGGGAGTACATGCATGGGTTGTGTTATTATAATAGAGCATTCAAGGATGACCTCTCATGAATATTTGTAGGCGATCTCTTATATTCTTGCTGAACAATATGCAAATGAGAGATGGAAAAAGAGTATGAAATGATAATAGCTTTCATGACTATCTAATGCCTATTCCTTGCTTGAGGACAAGCAAGATTTTAGCTGGGGGGAAATGATGAGCCTATAAAATGTCATATTTATATTCATATACTATTAAATTTTACCCCATGGTTTCAATACATTCCCAATCCATTTCCATATATTAACTTGATTTATGAAGCATTGACTATGATAAATGATTTATTGATTAACATTGGTATGTGTAGCTAGTTAATGTTGAATTGTGATGATTTATTATGATAAATGGTTATTGTTGAAGTATAATTATCTTGAGGTGACTAATATGTTTCTTGTGAGTTATTTGAGTTATTCATGTAGCTGGAAAGAGGTAGAAGCAAGTTGACACTTGTAAACATTCAACAATTCTAGGAAATACAGAAAAAGTCAGAAGTTAGTATCAGTAAAATAGCCATATCTTACTCAATTCTTAATGAAATTAAGAATGGCTTATAGATTTGGAAGTCTAAAAACATGATTCAAAAACTCTTTTGAGCGTTTGAGTTAGTTTGAAATAGTTAACGAGCACCATGGATCAGAAGTTGACTGAGTAAAAGGTGGCATACTTTTAGGTAGCAAAAAACCACTTTCAGTAAGATGGCCATAACTTCCACATTTCTTAATGAAATTTAGATTTTAAAAATGATATGAAAAACTTAAAAGCAGGAGAATAATATTGTAAATCAGTTTGATCTAATTCATAATAATGAAGGATAACCATGCATTTGAGTGGACTTCTGAAAATGTGGAACTAAAAATTAGCACACTTAGTCTTTAGTTTTGTAATAAATATCTTCCTTGTTTAAAGGAAAGATGGGACACTTGTTAGATGATTTTTAGGGAATCAAAGATTATATATTTGAAATTTTAATCAACCATTTGAGATGTAGATATACATAGAGATATAGATAGATTAGATAATATACAGGTTCTACAGCCATTACTATGCAATTTTCTTGTAGTTTGCTATAGCCATTACTTTGTATTTAGATTTATTTCCAGCATTGTTGTAGTTCATATTTTACAATGATAGAATAACTTAGAGATTTTTATAGTGCATATATTTTGAAGTCTTGTTTCAAGTATACATCCTCAGGTTGACAATTTAAATGAACCTTCTCTTTTAGAAAGATAATTACTCATTTTGAATGTCCAATCCATGAGTTGTGTTTGTAAGCCAAGTTATTGATCTAATTGGGAGGCTGAAACACCCCCTACTCTCTCTCATAGACACACACTCCCATCCCCCTCTCTCTCCCTCTCCCACTCCCTCTCCCATAGTCTACTCTCTCTCTCTCACTCTCCCTTTTCCACTCCCTCTCCCTGATGGAGACACAACCCAAGCACAGAATGGACACAATAGGAAAGGGAAAATTTTATTAACTATGAAAATATGTTAGTACACTTAGTGCAGAGAAATAGAATCCAAAACATGCCCTATGGGCTTACAATAGCATAAATCTAGAGATAATTTCTTCTCCCAGTACCTTCTCTCAAACTCCACTCTGAACTACCTTTTACAATGCCAAAAATGTCCTTAAATAGACCCCAAAGGGTTAAGGATTAGGAATACATTATAGAAAGTGCTAGTTGGCATCCACTGACCAAATAGAAGGCTCCAAAAGTTGAGTTAGAAGTCAGCACAAAACTTGAAGAATCTAGAAACGGTAACCGAACTTTCGAGAGGCGTAACTTTTGAACTATAGCTCCGATTAACAAACTGTTTACATTTACAAAAAGCTCTCGAAGTGCTCTATAGCCCTATGGAGGAGCTTTTCTTGTCCCCCATTTTTGGCCCTATATGAGGTCATTTAATGCCCTAAACCTAACTTTGAAGCATTCTTGGGAGGTCTCCAAAAATTGAAAAACTACGATAACTTTTAAACCATGCAACCTTTCGACTTGATTCTTTTTCTGGAATATTCTAAATTATGATTTTAATCCACCCTCCAATTTACACCTTCTAATCCACCATAATTATGGCTCAATTACATAGTCCTATTTTTCTAGCATTTATACGTATCCCAAGGTGCTCAAATACTCTAACCTAGAACACTCATAGCGGAACTATGAGAGTTGGAACCTTTATTTGACCCAAATGGGTATCTAGAAATAAAAACAAATGAAACAAAAACTAAGTCTAAGTACTTTTTTGGGTGACACAGGATTGCCCTTATACCTCTAGATGCTCCTACATCAGACACCTAGGATAGATTGAAAAGTGACCCTGTCACTTTATGGATGGTAGAGGAAATCCCAAATGGGAAACCTTAGCTGCAGATATCCAAGTTGAGTCCTCTATCATTCATCCTTTCCACTTGACCAGATACTCTTCATATTGCCTATTTCTGGTACTCCTACCCACACGATGATCTAGAATGTTTTCTATCTCCTCCTTCTTAGAAGCAGGAATTGGACATGGCTCTAACATTAGCTCTTCATCTACACCATCATCATGATACTTTGTCAAGTCTATAATGTTGAAGATAGGATAAATGTGAATTCCATCTGGCAACTCCACCTCATATGCATTTCCTGAGTCATGTTTCCTCAAAATTTTGTAGGGACCAAATTTCTTCATCTTCAGCTCGTTGTAAGTACCTACTAGAAATATCTCCTTTCTTAAACTAATGACTAGATCCCCTACTTGGAACTCCTTATATCTTCTCCTTTGATCAGCCCTAGCTTTATACTATTGATTCATCTTGATAATGTGTGCCTAGACTTCCTCATGTTGGTGCTTGATATGTTCAACAAACTCTTCTGCTTCAACACTTTTCCTCTCCCCTTGCTCCATCTTCCTCAATTCTAGTGCAGTCCTTGGGCTACTTCCATATACAATTTGGAATGATAATTTACCAGTACTCCTATTTATAGAGTTATTGTAAGAAAATTCCTCTTGTGATAGAATCAAATCCCATCCCTTGGGCTTATCCCCAACTAAGCATCTCAACAAATTGCCTAGACTTATGTTTACCACTTATGTTTGGCAATTAGTTTTCAAATGATGTGTGGAACTAAATTTCAAGTTCATTCTCAACTTCTTCCACATTTTTCTCTAGAAATACCCCACAAATTTAGTGTCTCTATCAAAAACTATACTCTTTGGGAGGCCATGTAGTCTTACCACCTCTATGAAAAACAAGTCTGCAATATGGACAACATCATGAGTTTTATGGCATGGAATGAAATGTGCCATTTTGGAGAACCTATCAACCACCACAAATACTGAGTCATTACCCCTTTTTGTCTTCAGCAATCCAAGAAAAAAATCCATGCTTATGTCCTCCCATGGCTTTGATGGAATAGGCAATGGCTGATAAAGTCTAGTATTGTGACTAAATCCCTTGGCCACTTGACAAATCTGACAACTCTGTACAAACTTCTTCACATCCTGTGAAATCTGAGGCCAAAAGTAATGTTCTCTAAGAATGGCAATGGTCTTATCTTGACCAAAATGTCTTGTCATCCCTCCATTGTGTTTCTCCTTAATCGAATTTTCCCTCATGGAACTCCTTGGAATACATAATTAACTACCCTTGAACAACATACCATCCTAAATTAGATAGTCTAACCACTTAGTTCTTTCTACAGCAATAGGTTCTTTACAAGCTTTCCATACTTTAGCAAAATCAAGATCCTCAGTGTATAGATTCTTGAGTTCAGCAAACCCAACTACTTCAACTTGCATTACTATAAGCAACAACTATCTCCTACTTAATGCATCTACAACCCTGTTAGATTTTTGATTTCTATGCTTCAACACAAATGTATACCTCTACAAGAACTCTACCCAATTCATATGCCTCTGGTTCAATTTACCTTGGCTATTTAGATACTGTAATGCCTGGTAATCAGTATATAAAACAAATTCCTTTGGCAATAAATAATGCCTCCATTTTTTTAAGGCTTGAATTATTGCATAGAACTCTTGATCATAAATAGAATACTTGTTTTCTGCATCATTCAATTTTTCAATAAAATATGCAATAGGCTTACCTTCTTAGCTTAATACAGCCCCAATAGCACTACCACTAGCATCACAATCCACTTGGAACACCTTGCTAAAATTAGGAAGTGCCAAAATAGGTTTTTTGTCACCTTCTTCTTTAGCAATTCAAAACTTCTCGTAACTGCCACAATCCATTTGAACTCTTTTCTATCCCCTCTTATTGTGTTAGTCAGGGGTGCACATATGCCACTGAAATTCTTAATGAACTTCCTATAAAAACTAACTAGACCATGAAATGATCTCATCTCAGTAGAATACCTTGGAGTAGACCATTCCAAGATGGCTTTTATCTTCTCTGAATCCATTTTAAGACATTCAAGTGATATAAAAAACCCCAAGTAGACTAACTCCCTTTTCGCAAAGATACACTTCTTCAAATTAATTAATAGTTTCTCTTCCCTTAACCTTTCAAGGACAATATGAATATGCAATAAATGTTCTTCCAAAGTCTTGCTGAAAATTAAAATATCATCCAAATAGACAATAAAAAAATTTCCCAAGAACTTGTTAAGTACCTCATTCATAAGTCGCATGAAGGTGCTTGGGGTATTTGTCAATCCAAAGGGCATGACTACCCACTCATAAAAACCCTCCTTGGTCTTGAAGGTAGTTTTCCACTCATCTCCTTCTCAAATCCATATCTGGTGATAGCCACTCTTGAGATCTATCTTTGTGAAGTACTGAGCTCCACTCAAGTAGTCCATAAGATCATCCATTCTTGGAAAAGGAAACTGATACTTAATGGTTATCTTATTTATAGCTTGAGAGTCCGTACACATTCTCCACTCTCCATCCTTCTTTGGTGCCAGTACTGTAGGTACTGCACATGGACTCAAGCTCTCTCGAATCAAACCCTTCTTCAATAGCTCTTGAACCTATCGATTTAGCTCCTCAATTTCAGTAGGAGTCATCCTATGAGCCGCCTTCTTAGGAAAACTAGCTCTAGGAATTAAATCTATCTAATGACTGATTTTCCTTACTGGTGGCAGTCCTTTTGGAACATTATCAAAATTGATATCTCCAAACTCACTTAATAAATCTGAAACTTCAAGTAATATTTCACTACTACCTTCCTTATCTTTTCTAGGAATCAAAGCATAGCACATACGCTGATGTTTCATGCCATCTAAAAATTTTCTTCCATCAACAAGACAGATCCTAGCACTACTACATACCTTTTCACCTTCCTTTAACATGGGATTCAATTTATGGCAAACTCCATCCTTTGTTAGAGAGTATGTGTTTGCATGACCATCATGTACTACATGCCTGTCAAACTACCATGGTCTTCCCAATAATAGATGGAAGACATCCATTGGAATAATATCGCAGAGAACTTCATCATGGTAACTCCCAATTTTGAACTTCACTAAACATTGTTCACTTACCAGGACCTTATGATCATCCTTCACCCAAGCGATCTGATAGGGTTGGGGGTGTTTCTCCCTCTTGAGCTTCAGCTTAGAGACCATCTCTTCTGACACCAAGTTGTTAGTGCTACCACCATCAATGATCACATCACAACATTTATTCTCACATTTACACCTAGTATGAAATAGACTCCTCCTTTGTCCTGGTTCAATATTCCCACTTAGTAGAAGCTTTTCATTTACTAAAGTCTCTCCTCTTTCTGCATCCTTTGAATGTGATGACTGTGCATCCTTATCCACATGAGCAACCCTAGCTTGGCCCTCAGCTCTCCTATCTATTCTTCCTTGTTGTTGAGGGCATTCAAAGGCATGATGGCCTTGTTCATTGCAATGGAAATAGGTACCACAAAAACCTCCTCTTCCTAAAATTTGTCCACGTCCTCTACCTCTTCCTCTCTGATCTCTAAAGTTTTGATCACAGGATTGATTGAAATCCTCATTCCTCAAGTTCCTGCTAGTACCCACATCTTCATTTTTCCTTTGGGTCTCATTTTGACCTCTAGATGACCTACCACTACCCCTTCCTCCTTGACTGTACCCTCTTTGTCTCCCTTCAAACTTTTTATTTAGCTTCTCTTCAACTCATAGGGCAAACTAGTATGCCTCTTCAATGTTGGTCATTCTTACCAAATTTAATTCCTCCTAGATGCTAAGTCGTAACCCACTGATATAATGAGCAACCTTCTCCTTATTTTCTTCTACATGCCCTGCTCTAATCAGAAGTCGATAAAACTCCTCCGTATATTCTTGGACTGATTTTTCTACTTTCTTTAACCCATGCATCTTCTTAAACAAATCAAGCTCGTAGTCAATAGGAATGAACTGCTTCTTTAGTTTGTCCACCATGCAATCCCACCTTGTGATCTTCTCCTTTCATCTTCTATTTCTCTCCAATTGAACCTCTTGCCACATAATTTTGGCATGGCATTTTAGTTTGGCCTTTGCAAACTTAACCCTATCTAGATCCCTGATATCCTCATACTCAAAGTACTCTTCTAGTTCATTAATTCAGTCGATCAACTCATCTAGTTTCATATTTCTTCAAAATACACCCACATCAATTGTAGGTCTTTTCTCAAACTTACTAATGGCCCTAAAAAGCCTCTTCTCTGCCTGATTTGAAACTTCCCCTTCAACTTCCCCTTCTGGTCCAATTTCCTGTTCTTCATTGTCGTCCTCACATTTGTCACCTCCAGTAACATTTGTTCCTCTATGGAGCTCCTCCTGCAATGCTTGAACCTACCTTTGGAGGGCTCTAACCTCCTCAAGATTAATAGCTCTCACCCTTCCACCATGCTCTCTTTGTGGAGGCATCTTCTTAATTCAAACCCACAACCACACAGTCCTGGTGCAAACTGCCTCACAGTCGGCGCTCTATCTAAACACTCAGGAAAACCCACTCTGATACCACTTGATGGAGACACAACCCAAGCATAGAATGGACACAATAGGAGAGGGAAAATTTTATTAACTATGAAAATATGCTAGTACACTTAGTGCAGAGAAATAGACTCCAAAACATGCCCTATGGGCTTACAATAGCATAAATTTGGAGATAATTTCTTCTCCCAGTACCTTCTCTCAAACTCCACTCCAAACTGCCTTTTACAATGCCGAAAATGTCCTTAAATAGACCCCAAAGGGTTAAGGATTAGGAATAAATTTTAGAAAGTGCTAGTTGGCATCCACTGACCAAATAGAAGGCTCTAGAAGTCACGTTAGAAGTTGGCGCAAAACTAGAACAATCCAGAAACGATAATCAAACTTTCGAGAGGCATAACTTTTGAACCGTAGCTCTGATTAACGAATTGTTTATATTTCTAGAAAGCTCTCAAAGTTCTCTATAGCCTATGGAGGAGATTTGATCATCCCCCATTTTTTGGCCCTATATGAGGTAATTTAATACCCTGAACCTGACTTTGAAGCATTCTTAGGAGGTCTCTAGAAATTGAAAACTATGATAACTTTCAAACTAAGCAGCCTTTTGACCTGATTCTTTTTCTGAAATATTTTAAATTACAATTTTAATCCTCTCTCCAATTTAAACCTTATAATCCACCATAATTATGGCTCAATTACATAGTCCTATTTTTCTAGCATTTATACATATCCCAAGGTGCTCAAATACTCTAACCTAGAACACTCATAGTGAAACTGTGAGAGTTGGAACCTTTATTTGACCCAAATGGGTATCCAAAAATAAAAACACATGAAATAGAAACTAAGTCTAAATACATTTTTTTGGGTGACACAGGATTTCCCTTATACCTCCGGATGCTCCTGCATCACTCCCACTGCCTACTCTCTCTCTCACTCTCTCTCCCATCCCCTACGCTCTCTCACACCCTATCTCTCTCCCATCCCCTACTCTTTCTCTTACACACACTCCCATCCCCTCTCTCTATCTCCCCATCTCCCCCTCTCCTACTCTTTCTCCCACTACCTACTCTCTCTCACACTCTATCCCCTACTCTCTCTCTTAGGCTACTCTCTCCTCTTGCATCCCCTACTCTCTGTCACTCTCTCTCTTTCTCTTCCTCTCCCACTCCCTCTCCCACTGCCTACTCTCTCTCATTGTCTAGACCTCTCCCATCCCCTAATCTCTCTCTCTCGCTCTCTCTCTCTCTCTCTCTCTCTCTCTCTCTCTCTCTCTCTCAGGTTACCCGCTCTTGCTCTCTCTCCACTCCCATCCTCTACTCTCTCTTGCTTTCTCTCCTCTCCCATCTCCTACACTCTCTCTACTCTCTCCTCTCCCATCCCCTACTCTCTCTCTATCTATCTCACTCTCCCACTCCCTCTCTCACTACCTACTCTCTCTCTCTCACTCACTCTCTTCTATCCCCTACTCTCTCTCTCTCTCTCTCTCCCTCTCCCACTCCCTCTCCCATTACCCACTCTCTCTCATTTTCTCTCCCTCTCCCACTCCCTTTCCCATTGCCTACTCTCTCTCTCATCCCCTACTCTCTCTCTCTCACTCACTATTTCCCTCTCTACTCTCTCTCTCCCATCCCCTACTCTCACTCTCTCTCTCTCCCATCTCATACTATCTCTATGCCACCCCCTACTCTTTCTCTCTCTCTCTCCCACCTCGTACTCTCTCTCTTACACACACTCTCATCCCCCTGTCTCTCCCTCTCCCACTCCCTCTCCCACCACCTACTCTCTCTCTCACTCTCTCTCTCCCATTCCCTACTCTCTCTCACAATCTCTCTCTTCCATCCCATACTCTCTCTCTATTGCACACACTCCCATCCCTCCCCTCTCTCCCTCTCTCCCTCTCTCCCTCTCCCACTCCCTCTTCCATTACCTACTCTCTCTCACACTCTATCCCCTACTTTGTCTCTCTCGGGCTACTCTCTCTCCTCTCTCATCCCCTACCCTCTCTCACTCTCTCTCTCACTCTCCCTCCCCCACTCCCTCTCCCATTGCCTACTCTCTCTCATTGTTTGGACCTCTCCCATTCCCTACTCTCTCTCATTGTTTGGACCTCTCCCATTCCCTAATCTCTCTCAGGCTACTCTCTCCTCTCCCATCCACTACTCTTCCTCTTGCTCTCTCTCTCCTCTCCCATCCCCTACTCTCTCTCTCACTCTCCCTCTCCCACTTCCTCTCCCATTGCCTACTCTCTCTCACTTGCTCTCCCTCTCCCACTCCCTCTCCCACTGCCTACTCTCTCTCACTCTCTCTCCCATCCTACACTCTCTCGCTCTCTATCCTCTCCCATCTCCTACTCTCTCTTCTCTCCCATCCCCTCCTCTCTCTCTCTCTATCTCCCTCTCCCATTCCCTCTCCCACTACCTACTCTCTCTTTCTCACTCTCTCTCTCTCATCCTCTACTCTCTCTCCTCCTCTCCCACTCCCTCTCCCATAGCCTACTCTCTCTCCCACTCATTCTCCCTATCTGACTCCCTCTCCCACCACCTACTATCTCTCACTCTTTCTCTCACATCCCCTACTCTCTCTCTTTCACTCTCCCTCTCTCTCACTTTAACTCTCCCCCTCTCTACTCTCTTTGTCCAATCCCCTACTCTCATTCTCTCTCTCCCATCCCATACTCTCTCTCTCTACCACCCCCTCCTCTCTCTCACAAACTCTCACACTCTCTTCCATCCCCTACTTTCTCTCTCTTACACACACTCCCATCCCCCGTCTCTCTCCCTCCCTCTCCCAATCCCTCTCCTACCACCTACTCTCTCTACCATCCCCTAATCTCTCTCTCCCCTCTGCCATCCCCTACTATCTCTTTCACACACACACACACTCCTACCCTCCACTCTCTCTCTCCTCTCCCAACCTCTACTCTCTCTCTCACACACGCACTCTCATCCCCCCCCTCTCTCACTCTCCCACTCCCTTTCCCATCGCCTACTCTCTCTCACTCTCTCTCTCTACTCTCTCTCCCATCCCCTACTCTCTCCCTGCCACTCACTACTCTCTCTCTCTCACTCCCTCTCTCTCCCATCCCCCACTCTTTATCTCTCTCTTGGTCTCTCTCCCCTATCCCCTCTCCCATCCCCTACTCTCTCTCTCTCTCTCTCTCTCTCTCTCTCTCTCACACACACACACACACACACACACACACACACACACACACACACACACACTCCCATCCCCCTCTCCTCTCTATCTCACTCACACTCACACTCGATCTCCCACTCCCTCTTCCACCACCTACTCTCTCTCACTCTCTCTCCCCCATCCCCTACTCTCTCTCATTCTCCCACACCCTACTCTCTCTCCCATCTCCTACTCTCCCTTTCCCACCTTCTATCCCCTCTCTCTCACTCTCCCTCTCCCACTCCCTCTCCCACTACCTACTCTCTCTCTCTCTCATCCCCTACTTTCTCTCTCTCTCACTATCTCTCTACCATCCCATACTCTCCCTCCCTCTCTACTCTCTCTCTCTCCTATCACCTATTCTCACTCTCTCTCCCATCCTCTACTCTCTTTTGCCACCCCCTACTCTCACACACACACTCTCTCCCATCCCCTATTCTCTCTCTACCACCCCTACTCTTTCCCTCACACTCTCTCTCTCCCATCATTTAATCTCTCTCACATACCCACACTCCCATCCCTCTCTCTCTATCTTCCTACTCTCTCTCTTTCTCTCCTATCCCCTACTCTCTCTCTCTCTCTCCCACATCTCTCTCTCTCTCTCTCTCTCTCTCTCTCTATTTCTCCCTCCTTCCCTTTCTCCCTATCGCACCTCCTACTCTCTTCCCATCTTCTAATCTCTCTCATTCTCTACCCTCTCTACCTCTCTCCATCCTTCTTTATTGAAATTTAGGTCTTAATAGTGTGTGCACACTAAAGTGCATACACACTAAAGCACATATGCACTTTTAAGCCTTGCATTCTATTGAAAGCTTTGTATTCTACCAAGTCTAAGGCTTGGTTTTGCCTTGGGGATCCAACCTAAAGGTTTGGAGTCCCTAAACTAGTCTGAGACGTGTTTTGCTACAAACATACAAAAATGATTGATTTTTCTTATGTGTTGTCCTTCAAGTTTCCTCATGGTTGAGCATCAATAAAATCAGGTTACATGGCATTGTAGGTCTCTATATTAGCTATATAACCATTTAATTTATTTTTTATTTGAACTATTTCAAGCCTTTCAACTATAATTTCTTTTGAATGTATGTCCATTTTTTGTCAAAAACTGACATGTACTAATTAGGCTATAGATTTTAGCTCGTTCATCGAATTTAGCTCATTCATCAAATTTTGCAACAACTTTTTTTTTAAGAAACTAAACTCCATTCTACACACTTTGAAAAAAAGAAGTTTTGATTTTCGATTAGTTTTCAATCATTTCTAGGGGGAACACATAGATATTTCACATTTTTGGCATGTGTCCAATTAAAAAAATCATTAAAATAAAATTACACATTATAAAATTACACAAAAATTTGAGATAAACTACACAGTGTTAGGTAACTTTTAACTAGAGAGATTAAATAATTTCAAAAAAAAATGTTAAAATTTTAGGGAGGCCACACTTTGTACTATGTAATATTTTTTCTTGAATAAATAGTACCACTTTCTGTGGCCCCATTTTTTGAGGACCTAAAACTAAACCATTTTGGAAAAAAATTAGTAGTTTAGAAACTATATTGAAAGGAATACTTTTTTTTTTTTTTAATATGTTAAAATTTTGAACGTAACTATCTTCAAGTTCTTGTTGAAGTTCAGAAATTGCTAATTTCAAAAAAAAGGTGTCCACTTATACCCCCCTCTTGGCACCATACCTTGGTGTACTTACCCATGTCATTTTTTGGATTAGGAGGCATTTCCCTCGAAAACCCTCATAGGGGCATTTCCCCTTGACCCCCCTTGTACTATGATAGGGAGCATGACCCCATAAGATGCACTTCCCATTGACCCAATCTTGGGGGTGCTACCCCCAAGCCCCAATAGAAACAATCTTGGGGGAAACCATGTTGAATAAACCTTTGAGTTTGATAAGGCTCCACATCACAATAATATGTAAGATCCAATGAATTTGATAAAAAATATCTTTTGATTAGAGAGGTGTTTGGTGTAGTTTAAGCATAATGAGAAGACATAGATTTGTAACTAGAAAAAAAGTTGCAGAGATACAAATTGTATTATTTAGAAAGCATAGTACATAGGCTATTTTGATAGTGGATTTAGTTATCTTCCTATAAAACTCCTAAGTGGGTTGGCACAACTCCTAATAGGGTTGGAAGTCTCCTAACATGGACATATATGCACTAAATGTATTTCATTGACCCCAAATAGGGTCCATCCTCTTACAAGGAACTTATGTATAAGTACATCATTTTGTGGGTATCATCCCCATTGGGGTTTTCCCTCTAATCAAGGGTTTTCCTAGTTAATATATATGACATTATTGTGTATGATGATATTTCTATAGTTATTGCATCTATTGTTTACATGTTTTGAAATTAACAACTTGGATATTGAAAGTTGTTTTAATTGCATAACTAATTCACTCCCCCCCCCCCAACACCCTTCTCAGTTATCTTGGTAGATTTTAATTTTTAATAGTAACTCCAAAAATAAATCCAAACCTAGACCTACATCTAGGTTCACTATGAAACTAGAAGGTTGGGGTGCAATAGGGCTAGACTACAACACACTTTCTATAACTCTAAAACCAAACCAAAAAAAGATGGCTTGAATATTTTAGGTAGTTACTTAGAGATAAAGTAAAATACTAAAGAGAAATTTTAGCAAAATTTTTTAGCATTTTTATATTCCAATCATTGAATCGAGACTCAATTTATGGACCACTAAAATAAGGATAATGGATCTAGAAATCACTGAAATACATAAATGAGTGTAGAAAAAAGGAGCTCAATTATGATTAACTCTATCATATCCAAGGAGATCACCAAGATAGTTTGAAATATATTCTAGAGCTACCTCATCGTAGAATTCCAAAGGTGGACTAAAAAGATGGACCCGAGTGGAGGAAGCACTAGAAAAATGAGCTACTAGGTCAAAGATTGACCTATTTTTGTAGAGCAAAAGGGGATGTGCACTTTGAAACCAAGGGCTTAATGCCAAAATGTTCATAAAATCCTCCTTTAGAGAGAATGTAAAAAACAAATAATGTTTAGAGAGACAAAATAACGACGAAACCTTTGAGGGACCACAAGTAATGAATCCCTTTATTCCTCTTCTCACTAAACTTCCCAACCAAAGAGGAAGCTATTTTGATCAGGTTACAGTCAAGGGATTGGTCAAGAATATGCACACATGTACCTTGCTCAAATTTAACAATCAACATGCCAACTTTCTCCATTGGTAACTCTAACCCAACCTATCCTTACACTAACTCAAAGAAACTCCCATCAAAACTGCCAAAATAGAGATTGAACACACCAAGGCTAACATGGTAGTATGTACAAAGTCCATAGGACCAATGATATTTGAAAAAAAAATAGCACAATCTCATCCTAAACTTCACTCTATTAGAAATTTTTGAGGAACCACAATTTTCCCTCCTAGGAATAATAGAGCCCAATTAAAAAAAACATTGGTTATTTTCCATCATTTTTGATATCATAGTTTAGTGACAATGAAGTCAAGTTGAAAATGACATTTGTTGTTGGAATTATTTAGAATAACTAAGAGGGGGGATGAATTAGTTACCCAAGCTTTAGATGTACAAATAAAACTTTTTGCATCTTAGTGAACCCATATCCATATAACATATTCGTCATCATGCATCTATTAGATCATACATTTACTTAGACTTGTAGATTACTATCAAATCAATTTTGTAGCAATGAAAGCATGAAACACAATATATTTAATAACACATTTGACATAATGATTTTATGTAGAAACCCAATTTGGGAAAAACCACCAGTAACATGCTACTAATTCTCACTCTTTTGAAGTGATGCACTATAAAAGGCCAACCCTTTTAAAGGTTACAATGCACACTATAAAATGTAAGCTAGTTTGAGGATTTTGACCACCCTATTAGGAGTGAGCCTATTAGAGGACTTTACATCATTCACTTGGAATGTCACCTAGTTAAATGAATTACAAATGACTATTAGGTCAACCTTAATCCAAAGGATTTACCCTACACTAATACAATGATTACAAAGTAACAATAGGGCTTGATTTGATAAAAATGTACAACTCACTTTGTAGATTATAGATCTCTATTTTAGTTCTTCATTCTACTTAGCTTTCACACACTTTAGCTCTAATAGCTTGTTCAACCTTCAATCATTCATACTCTTAAGTCTTCTTACTTTGCATGCCAATTACAGATTCTATAGTTTGGCCACTATATGAAACAAGACCCTAGACTAGTTATCTTTCTTGGGTTCTTGCACATGCCAACTATTGGTTCATTCCTTATATTCCCTTATAAATAGTAATTAGATCTTTTTTCTTTCATCGTCCATCATCCATTTTAGGGTTAGTTTTGATAAGGTAGGATTCAATGAATCTTCCCATCTTTTCTTTTTATTCCCTTCTAGAAACTTCTTCAACAATCCTCTTTGAATTTTCCTCAAAATAGTTTATCTTAAATTCTATGCCACTAGCTCATCAATTGTATCTTCCACATAGTTCATAAAACCCATGAAATAAAACTTGTTGGCTTAGATTCATCAAATTCATGATCTTTCTCATAATCCTAACACTCAACATTAATTTTCTTCTAACGTTTGACACAAATTGTGTTGCTCAACATCTACATTCAAATCACTCAGCATGAACTAAAGTTTACTAGTGCTCGTCATCAACTAAACTTTACCTAGTTTACACTATATCACTCATCATATACTAAAATTTAACTTTTCTCGATTTTAACTAATTTTTTGTTCAACTTTCACTATCTTTGCTTAGCACATACTATCCTTTTGGTCAAGCATCAATAAGTACACTAACTCCCTTTGAGTAGATATTCTATGTCTCTTCTATCTATATCTTTATGTCTCTTTTTCAAGATTTCTCCTTCATTTCATAATTTCTCACATCATTTCTCCCTCTTTTAGAACAATGTCAAAGACTTGTCATATTAATATGTAGATATGAACATTTTTAGTTTCTCCCTTGATCACCTAGCTTGTGACTGATTTGTATCTCTAGATCTTTGATTACTTTAGGCAACTCCTAAAGTAAAATCCACTGCATCAATGTGTAACATATGTCAATCACCTTGTTTGATGTAGGAAAATTCTCATTGTTCTTAAATAGCGTTTGGTAGGGGTATCACCCCTAGTTTACTTGTTAGATACTAACGAGCATCTGTAGGTAAAGTTTTTGTGAAGAGATCAGTTATTTTCTCTTTTGTGTTAACATATTCCATCTTTACCTCTTTACCTTGAACTAACTCTCTCAAGTAATGACACTTTATTGCAATGTGCTTAGTGTTTTTTCGCATCACATGATTCTTTAATATATTTATAGCACTTGTATTATCACAATAAAGTATCACAAGTTTAGTGATTTCCTCCTTCATACGTTTGAGTAGTTGTTTGATCTATACAATGTTTGTACAATTTTCTATAGCAATCACACATTCAGCTTCAATAGTAGATTGAGATATATAGTTTTGTTTTTTTGCTAGTCCATGTAACTAGCCTTTTTCCTAAGAAAAATGCTCCTCCACTAATGCTCTTTATATCATCAATATTTCCAGCCCAATTGGCATCAATGTAGGTTCTCATTCAAATTTCTCATTTTTCTTATAGTATAGAACATAGTCTTCTATTCCTTTTAGACATCTCATTATTCTCTTAACATCTATCAAATGATTCTCCCTGGGATTAACATAGAATTTTGCAACTATCCCAACACATAATGCAATATCAGGTATGTTGTGTACTACATATTGTAGTTTGCCAATCATAAACATATATAATATTTGATTCACCTCATCCGACTCACCAATTTTAGAAAATTCATGTCCAATCACCATAGGTGTGCTTACTAGATTGGAATCCTTCAATCTAAAAGTTTTTAGTATCTCTTTTACATATTTTGATTGAGTGATGTTTATACCATATTTCATCTGATGTACTTACAAACCCATGAAGAACTTGATCTCTCCAACATAAATATTTTAGATTCTTCCTTCATTTGATTTACAAAAATCTTACATAAAGTATCTTGACCTCCAAATATGATATCATCAACAAAAATTATAGATATTAAAACACCTTTTCCTTTTTCTATCTTCAAGTATAGATTGTTGTTATCATTAGTTGTCTCTAATCCAATCTTCACAAGATAATTATGAATTCCTTCATACCATGGTCTTGGTGCTTGCTTCAAACCATATAGAGCTTTGTGTAGTCTAAAAACCATGTTTTTGTTGTTAGCATCAATAAATCCTTCTGGTTATTCTATATAAACTTCTTCCAATATACCATTCAAAAATGCAGACTTAAGATCCATTTGATAAACTTTGAAACCTTTGTATGTAGAGTAAGCAAGTAGAGTTCTTACTCCTTCCAATCTTGCAATAGGAGTGAATGTTTCTCCATAGTCTGTCCCTTTTTCTTGTGCATATCCTTTACAAACTAATCTTGCCTTGTTCCTTGTGACTTCATCATTTTTCATCTAACTTTTTTCTATACACCCACTTGGTGCCAATCATATTTTTACCTTCTGGAATAGGAACTAGAGTCCATGTATTATTTTTCTCTATTTATTGAATCTCTTCTTTCATGGCTTTACTCCAGTCCACATCTTCTAAGGAATCTTTCACTAATTTAAGTTCATTCATCCTAAGGAAACATGTATCATTTCTCAACTTTTTTCTTGTCATTGGTCTAGCATCTTTATCTCCAATGATTTTTATTACAGGGTGATGTCTCTTGACATACTTTGACAATCTTAGTTCTACTCTTTTTTCCTTAATTAGTCTCTAAAATTTTGAATCACTATGTACATCTTTATTAGATAGTTCAAAATCTCTTTGATGTACACGAATCTCATAATCAAAATATGTCTCAAGTTCATTTTGTAACTTGGCACCTAAATTTAGCTTAGTTCCTGAATTCAACCCGACAGTCATACTATCTGACTCAATAGTCATCGAAACTTTTTGCTGATTTGCAACTTGATTTACAAAAGCTTCATGAGTAGGTCTACCTTGATTAAAATATGCAAATGATATGTATTCTTCTATTTCCTTCATAGGTTCAGCCTCATGTGCTTCTGTATATTCATCAAATTTCACACTTGCACTTTCTACAACATTGTTAGTGTTAGTATTTAAACACTTATATGATTTACTTCTTGTGGAATAAGCAAGTAATATACCTTCTTCACTTTTTGCATCTAGTTTATTATTCCTAAAATCCTTAAGAATATAACACTTGCTTCCATATACCTAAAAATATTTTAAATTGGGTGAGTATCCATACCATAGTTCAAAAGGTGTTGAATGAGTACCTTTCTTGACTTGCACATGGTTCAACGTATAGATAGTTGTACTTACAACTTTTCTCCGATATTTTAAAGAAACATTTTTCTCCATCATGAGTATCATGGCACAATCCATTATATATCTATTCCTCCTTTCAACAATTCTATTTTGTGGTGGAGTCCTCAAGGAAAATGTTTGTCTTTTGATTCCCCTATCATTACAAAACATCTTAAACCCATTTGATATAAATTCTCCTCCTTTGTTAGATCTTAAATATTTTAGACGTTTACATGTTCCCTTATCAAATCTTGCTAAGTGTCACTTAAACAGTTGTAAAGAAACTTATTTCTATTTCAAAAACATAACTATCACCATTCTAAAATAATTGTCAACAAATAGCATAATGTACTTATCTCCTTTGTAGCTTTGCACCTCAATTGATTCACACAGTTCAGTATGAACAACCTCTAATATTCCTTTAGAGGTATGAGTCTTAATTTTAAAACTTGACTTTCTCATTTTTCCTAACTGACATTGCTTGCAAATCATATTACCATGTTTCTTCAACTTAGAAAAATCTCTGACTCTTCTCATGTTACTAATGCTCACCAAGTTATCAAAATTAACATGACATAACCTCTTATGCCATAGCCACACATCATCAAATTTTACAACTAAACAAGTAGAATTATCCATATCAAGGTAAGATATATTACCTCATGTTTGATCACCCTTTCCAATTAGTTTTTCATCAGTACCATATATCTTAGCAATCATGTTCTCAAACTCAACCTTACAACCTGAACTATTTAGTTGTGACACACTCAACAAATTAGAGTTAAGTCCTTCAATATAATAAGCATTGTCACATAAAAAAAATTAATGAGTTTGATAGAACCTTTTCCTTTTATCAGATAGAGTGCATCATTACCAAACCTTATACTATTTCCATCATAATAATTCAAGGTAGTGAACTTACTTTATCTCTAGTCATGTGATGTGAACACTCATTATCAATGATCCATCTATCATTATTGTTCATAGAAGACATTAGTGCAGTTGCCTCATCCTCATCAAAATCATCCATCATAGAAACATCCACCACTTCATCATCATGACCATCAGACTCATCTTTAGTTTCCTCTTCAAAAATGTAGCAAGACTTCTTTCCTTTGTCTTTGTAATTCTTGATGTCTTCATCTCTTTTTCTTTTGTACTTCTCTCCACCTTTGTAATTTTTCTTCTCTAGACATCTAGTAACAATATGACTAACTTAATTGCAATTGAAACATATGATAGGTAACTTACCTTTGAATTTACCTTTACTTATATCAAATCTCCTTATTAGTAGTGCTTCAAGTTGTTCTACATCTTCCTTGTCTATCTCACTAGCATTGGAAACATATTTTATGTTTTTTTTCTTCTTCTCATTAGGCTCCTTCAATGAAAACTTAGCTTTGAAAGTAGATTCAATATTTTTAGATTTCAAGTTATCAAAATTAGATAGCTCAAAAGTAGTGAGCCTACCTTCTAGACCTTCAAGAGTTAGATTAGAACTTGGTATACATCTTAGTTATTGTATTACAAAAACTCTAATAGCATAAATGGGTAGCATTATTCTCAAAACTTTTCTTAGTATAGTCTCATCATCTATCTTATTAGTAGATCCCCTTATTGCATTACCACCATCTTTTATTCTAGAGTAATATTGAGCAACATTCTCACCTTCTTGTATTCTCATATCATCAAACTTACCTCTAAGACTTTCAGATTTGGCTCTTAGAACGTTAGTGTCTTGTCCACAGATAGTATGTAGAGCATCCCACTTTTTCTTTGCACTATCACAACCCTTGATATCATCAAACTCAACATTAGTTAAGGTAGAGGCAATTGTCAACATTGCCTAGTTGTGTTCTTTCTTCTTTTTCATATGTTTAGCAGTTAGGGCTCGAGTAGGGTCCACATGTTCTGTGGTGATGGTAAATTGTGCATGATCTCCAATGCCTCCAAGGTGTAGCTTCATCAAAAATTTTCATGCAAAAAAGTTATCTATGTTAATTTTGGGTACCTCTCTTTTTGACATCTTTATCTTTTTTCTTATAGTACCTTCAAACTAGTCCCCTTAAGTAGATGGCTCTGATACCCATTGTTGGAATTCTTTAAAATAACTGGGGGAGGGGGGTGCAGGTGAATTAGTTATCCAAGGTCTATATGGACAAATAAAAATTTTCACATCTTAGTGAACCCATATCAATATAACATATTCATCATGCATGCATCCATTAGATCATACATTTACTTAGACTTGTAGATTACTTTCAAATCAATTTTGCAGAAATGTAAGCATGAAACATAAAAGATTCAATAACACATTTGATGCAATAATTTTACGTGGAAACTCAATTTTGGAGAAACCAGTAGTAACATGCTACTAATTCTCACTCTTTTGAAGTGATGCCCTATAAAATGACAACCCTGTTAAAGGTTACAATGCACATTGTTAAATGTGACCTAGTTAGAGGATTTCAATCATCTTATTAGAAGTGAGCCTTGTTAGAGGACTTTTGATCATTCACTTTGAATCTCACCTAGTTAAAGGATTTACAAATGACTGTTACATCAACCTTAATGCAAAGGATTTACCCTAGACTGATACAATGATTAGAAAATAACAGTAAGACTTGATCTGATAATAACTTACAACTCACTTTGCAGATTATAGATTTTTATTTCAATCTTCCATTGTACTTGGCTTTCACAAACTTTAGCTTTGATAGCGTGTTCACTCTTCAAGCATTCATACCCTTAAGTCTTCTTACTTTGCATGACAATTACAACCTCTATAGTTTGGCCACTATATGAAATAATACCCTAGACTCATTGTCTTTCTTATGCTCTTGCACATGCCAACTATTGTCTCATGCCTTCTATTCCTTTATAAAGAGCAATTAGATCTTTTCTCATTCATCCTCCATCATCCATTTTAGGGTTAAGTTGGATTAGGTAGGATTCAATGAATCTATGCATCTTTTTATTTTTTTCTCTTCTAGAAACTTCTCCTTCAATCCTCTTTGAATTTTCCTCAAAATGGTTTATCTTGAATTTTGTGCCACCAACTCATCAATTTTATCTTTCACACAATTCACACAATCCAAGAAGTCAAACTAGTCAGGTTAGATTCATTGAATTCACAATCTTCTCATAATTCTGACACTCAACATTAACTTGCTTCTAACTCTTGACACAAATTGCATTGCTTAACATCCACTATCAAAACACTTGGCACAAACTAAAGTTTACTGGTGCTTGGTATCAACTAAACTCTACTTAGCTTACACTATATCACTCGGCATATACTAAAATTTAACTTTTCTCGGCTCCAATTGAATTTCTACTCGAAGATAGAAAACTTTTAAATTCCCATACCATATGAGATTTAGTAGACAACAATGCATACCCCACACAAATCCTAGCCAATGACTACCAATATCCATACATGTTGTGTAGATGAATTTTGAAGAAGAACATAGCAATCTTGGACTCCATTTAATCGAGTTCTATACATCAGCTTCAATATATTATTCCTTGTATTATTTGTCTTCATAGATATATTTTATATGCTTTTATCACATAAATTTTATTTAATCCATCTTATCACTTTAGTAAAATAAAATAAAAGATGACATAAATTAAAATTCAGATCAAATTATTTTTCTTTTATATTCTTACTAAAGTTTTGAAAATACATATTTTAAATTATACTTTCATTTTAAAAAACAATAATAAATTTTGGACAAATTTAATTTTTAAAAAAATTACAACTTTTTAAAAAAATTAATAATTCCCACAAATTTAAATGACATAAAAATTAAGAGACAATACAAAACATAGTTGGTATAGTCTTTTCACAATCCATAACGAATAGATAAAGCTTTTTTCCTACAGTTTTCAATAAATATTTTGAATCACTCTTTGTGATGATACACAAAATGTTATGACAAAAATAATACAAAACACCTTTCTCCACTCTATAAGCACGGACGAATAAATCATACTGATTTTTGACTTGGTCATATATCTTTTAACTTGAATTTATTTCAATCCCTTCCTGCACTAAGTAAAGGTACGAGCCAAAACATTAATGAATTTTTCTAATTTATCTATAAGAAATATAGACGAAAAAACATTTATGAATTCTTCTAATTGATCTATAACAAATATAAAGGAAAAACTTTTTGTGAATATTTTTAATATATCCCTATGACAAAGATGATAAACATCGGGAATAAATGATGTGAGCATGCTTGCACTTGGAAAAATTAGACCAAATGGATGTAAACGTTGAAAGAGGACTACAGAAGTGCGTAACAACTCATTGATTCTTTCTTCTATCTTATCAAGAACAAATTCCGCTCTAAAGATTTAAGGAATACAAATAAAAGTTATATTCCATTCTCTTCGACTCATAAAACTTTATTTGCTAGTATTCCTTTGTTGCCCTATATAAACACCATCAATCCTCCAACCACAAAGACAAGGCGCTCAGACATTTGTAATTTTCTTTGCTTTTTGCTTCATATTTTGTAAGCTATAAACAAGTATGGCATCCTGCCAGCAGTATGAGAGCAAGCCCACAATTCCACAGGGCCAGATTGTGCGTGTCAGCTGTAAGGCCTATCCTGATCGAGATATGGGTGTCGTATGTGCCAAGAAAATAAGGCTTCTTCTCAGGAATATCTTGGACGTTACTTAGGTAAGTTGAAAAGTTGGTGCTATTCTTAAACATGACACATTAAGGAAAAAATTAAATTCGAAAAAAATAAGTCAAATTTGACTATTTAACACTTTTAATCTTGAAATGAAGCTTATTATGTGATGTTTAAGTTGTTCAAAATGCTTTACTTAGACTTTCATATTTGATTAATAATTGTCTTCTTAGAATACCAACTTTTTTCATTTATGAATTGTGTGTATACATACAGACCTGGCTGAAAGTTGATCAAGGGAGTAATAATGATAATGCTTTTATCCTTGTCCAACGTACTGATGAGAATGATCCTGGTGAGAAAAAGAAAGGTGTTGGTACTGATGAGAATGATTCCGATGAGGTATTATTTGAGTATTATTGAGTGAATTGTTTTCATATTTGAAGGTTCTTTTGAATATGAGGTAAATTTGATTTTAATGGTAGTTGATGATATGAAGTATTGTGTTGTTTGGGAGATTGGCTTAAACATCACACACTAAGCTTCATTTCAACAATAAATGTGTTAAATAGTCAAAGTTGACTTTTTGTTTTGTTTTGATAACAGATAACTTTAGTTGAAATAGTTAAGATCCAAACGTGGACTGAAAGTAAGGATAAGGCCGGAGCTGGGTTGTACATAAGTAGGGCAAATGTCAAATATGGCAAGGTCTGGACTGCAGAGGAGAGTTGTGACGGTATTAAAATTATGCTGCGGACCAAAGAGCCCGGAAATCCAAAACAGCTCTGGACAATCGCCGCCGTTAAATAAAAGGATTATCAAAATATGTAATGTATGGAATACATATTACTATATATGTTATCTGTAAGGCTATTATGCTGGTAACTTATAGTTGTCAAGATCGCGAACATATGTTGGTCCGTGTAATCTTGTAAATAAAGGATTTCCTATGATTATAGTACAGAGACTTTATTAGTATGTTTAAAATTTTGAATGGTTTGATATATAAAATAGAAATTAAATGACAAGATGTAAGAACTGCCCTAGCCATGTCAGCAATGTACGTAAAAAAGAGAGGTGAATAATAGTCAAGCTCACTGGTCAATATTTATAATATTCAAACTAATTTAAAGAAATAAAGAAATATAAACATAATGAAGAAGATAAACCAATATATTTAAATTTGTAATATGATACTTTTAATAAAGATCAAATCATTGACTAATTGATATGCATTAGAGATCATTTGTTGGTTAGTAGACTACCAAGATGTCCTAAACATGATGACCTATTCAAGATACACAAAGCGTGAGAATATTGTAGAAATGCTTTACCACCCAACCACAAAGTTGTTGAGGTTCCCCAAAATCTTTCGTATAAAGAAGTCTGGACAAGACAAACTTAGAGTCGTAATGGAATAGTTTATACAACATTGCCAAGAATATATAATTTTTGTAGAAGCATCATTCAAGAATTAAGACACATCCTTTTTCATTATTGGTCCAATATTTTAGTTTCATGTCAAACAATTTTAACACATAACATGATTTATCAAAACATGTATAATATTCATAAATACTCTAGCCCAAACACACATTATTCATTTAATAACTCAACATATTCTCACCTTTTACAAAACATATATGATCAATATATGATAATCTGTACTGAGCTATGTGAGAGGAAGTAGGAGCAAGTAATATTGAGAAGAGAACATGCAAATAAAAGGAAGTATTTCACGAGATAAAAGACATCTTGCTAGAAACCATTCTTGATATTATTTTGAATAAGAAGGCATATATGTTGGATCGACTGGTACAAATTCTTCAAAAGCCAAATGATCCAGACATAGACCGAGAAATGAAAAGAATTTGGAAAATAAAGTACTGGAAAAAGTCTCCACTGAGATTGCAATCAAGCAAGTAGCGTTGTCTACTTCTATTACCAAGTTGGAGATAATTGAACAAATTGTTTCATTATTTAATAAGTTGTGTGACATACCATTTCTTACTAGCAAAGTGAAGACAAAATTGCAAGAGGTAAATGATGATTTGAAGGAAAGTGCAGAAGAATTGAAGACTAACCCAAGTACATCATCTATGAACTATTCCCAGGTAAGATATTTGTTAGTTTTATAGCATGAGTGTCTACAAGAAGAAAGAAACATAAGGTTTAAGATAAATGAAATTCAAGATTTATTATTACCACATCTCGAGGTCATGCAGACACATCTCAAAAATGCTAGAGAACTTGTTGATGCATTGAGCTTATTTATAGCTAATCATATGACAGACTTGGTGGTAAATTTGTTATTTGCAACCCAAGAAATTGAATTGATCAAGATGAATTAGGATAACACAATGACAATATTGAAGAATCACCACAATAATTTTCTTGATCATTATGGATTACAACTTTAGTAAGTATTTTTCATATATTAAGCTATTTCAACATAAGTGACAGAAAAAAGGAGGATAATTGTTGAGAACAATTGGTTAATTATGTATTATATTTGATGTTACACAACATATCATATCTTTTCTAATCAGTACAAGCGATGAAGATAGTTTCCTATGTTTGTTGGGCATTCTTATGCATGCCAAGTTTAGAAGACAATGTCTACCAAGTTCACTTGGGAGACAAAGGAAAGTTGGAAGGCAATGAGTGTTAACTGAGCTCACTGAGTTACCAAAGAGAATTTGCAGATGACAGTGTCAATCAAGTTTACTTAGGAGACAAATAGAGTTGGCATGAAAATTAGTGCTAACCAAGCTCACTTGGTTAATGAAGAAAAATTGGTTTTAGTTAGTGTCTACTGAGCAGGGTTAGCTAACAAAGAATTTTCTTGTTTTGGTTTATTGAGTTACTTGAATTTGTTTAATAACTTTGGTTGACTAAGACGATGAATATTAAGTATTTTAAGTTATATTCAAGCTGACTTGACAATGTATAAGATATGTATGGAAGTTCAAGTTGTGGATTGAATTTATGAAATTAATCAAAGATTTGAAGAATGCCAAAGGAAGCAAACTAGAAGGATAAGAAAAATATCGTTGTGGAGCCAAAAAGATACATTTGATTAGAAAGGATCAAGTACAAGCCAAAACATAGATTTGCAATCAACAATTCAATTGCTTTAGAAATCATGTCATCTCATTATTAGTCTCTAACTTGATTGTAGTAGTGATCTAAATCTCTTAATTGAGTTGGTTGAACAACCATTTTTAAATCCTTTAACAAGGTGGCATTTTTAATTTAAGTGTCTTAAGACCTCTAGCAAGGCCACCCCTAACAAGGTCACACCTAATAGTGTTTTTGTAACCATTAACCAAGTTGGCTCTTTACTGGGCTCACTTCAGAAGAGTGAAAATTAATAACTAGTTGTAATTGGTGGTCTTTCCCAAATTGGGTTTCCACTTTAAATCTTGGTGTCATTTGTCTTCATGCTATTTACTTTCATGTGTATGCAACTAAGTTGAGTAAGATTAATCATAGATAATATTTTAATATTTTCATGCTAAGAAGTTACCAAGTTATTATAGTGCTTACTAAGTTGCAACATTTGCTAGTGATAATAGAGTGCTTGTGTGTTTGCTGAGTTACAACAGAATTTAGTTTTATCAGAGTTTATATTTTGTACTAACATATAAGGGATCTGCCAGGATTTATTTTGTGGTAACTATTTCACCTCTTCCCTCTCAGTTACTCCACTCATATTTCTAATAATTGGTATCAGAGCACTTTAGAAAAATATTTATATGTTTATTTGTATTATGTATGTATGTAGTGGAGTTATAAGGAGTGAATGTAATACAACAAACAAAACCAATTTCAATTTTTTTTTGAAAAACATCAGTTTATATCGAGCAAGTATATGTATATATGGAGTTTTGTGAAAAGTTTTAGTTATCTTTTACATTGTGTATTTACCACTAATCTCAAAGGGGGAGAATGTAATTCCTAAAGGGAATCATATTGCCAATTAGTGTCAAAACTATAATCAAGCAATGAAGGAGGAGATGAATAAGTTTTACTATCATACATGAGTGTAGTACTTATTGAGGTGCCTATACATCTACCAAGAAGAAGACAATATCGAGTAGACAAAGACTACCAAGTTGTATAGAAAACACAAAGAAAATATTACACCGAGTGTTAGTATGTAAGAACACTATATTTATTGAGTCATACAAAGGCTATATTGGAGTTTGAATTGGAAAAAAACTTGATGCATCATGATCATATTAAGTGGGAAAATGGTTTACAGTAATTGAGGAAAATATTTAAAGTGATTTTCTTGAAGAATGTGAATTGATTGTTGTATGCTTTCAAGACAGAAAAGGCTAATGAAAATGTAGCAGGGAGAACTATAGAATGATGATTATTGTAGTTTTTTATTGTTTTTAGTGATATATTCTAGAGAGTTCCTAAACCCTAACTAGGCCAATCAGTGAAAAAGGAAAAAGAAAACTATTTAAGGACATGTCATGAATAATTTAGAAGTTGGTGTTGGTACCATAAATAAGTGGATGCTATTGAATAAAGGAATGAAATGAGAAAGAGAGATAAAAGTTCATTAGATAGGTCAAATATTAGAGACAAAGATACTATAAGAAGGGATTACAGATCTATCACAAGAAGGTGATCATTAATAAACAAAAGAAGGGTCTAGTCAACTTGTAAGTTACTACTATAAAAATCATTGCTGCTATTGTTTAACCACTGTAGTAGTTTTTTTTTCTAAATCCCTATAAAAGGTGGACCTAATAGTCTTATATGTAAATCTCTTAACCAAGGGCATACTTGAAGAGTGTTTTAAAATCCTTGCAAATAGTAGATCCTTAAATACTCATATTATACTTCTAATGGATTAAAGTCACCAAAAATGAAAAAACTTTGAAGCCTTAACAAGGAACCTTCTTACTATAGTAGTGATGGATTTGTGGGTACCATCCCTACCACAATTTTCCCTCTAACCAAGGGTTTCTTCAATACCAAATGACTATGTTATATGTTATGTTTTATGAGAATTTTTTTTATAATTGGTATAAGTTGAATTATCTAGTTTACTTTTATTTACAAGTAAAATGGTATATGTTTATTTTTTACCAAGTAATAGATGAAGAAGATAAATACTAAGTTTTGTTAAAGGGTAGTACTCCGAAAATGAGACCTATATTGCTAGAGGAATTATGGAAAATGGTATTTGTAATGGAAACATATAATTTTGGGGGCTGAAATCTTGAGAGGTACAAAGGAATGAAAAATTCATGAGAACATGCTAAAGAAATTCAATACCACCTTCATTTTCTTGATTTTGAAGTGATCAAAACTAGTTTCTTTTTCATATTTTAGAGCCATTTATATATGTAACACTATATACAAAATTATTTTGAAAGGAATGGCTTTGTAAGAAGTGCTGATCATCCTTGCTATCATCTCAAATAATCATGGTGGTTTCATTTCGGGCAAAGAGAGAATAAAAAGTTCTCTTATGGCTTACAAAGTCCTTCAATCAATCAAGTTATTAGGATGTCTAGCTATGTTTCTCAAATTGAATATGAGAAAGGCATATGACAAGGGGAGATGGACCTTTCTAAGACAAATGCTAAAGAAATTGGGTTTCCACAGTATATGGATTAAATGGATCATGTCTTGTATCACAAGGGATAATTTCTCTATTTTGGTTATTAATGGATCTCCTTGTGGCTTTCTTTCTTCCTCCTAGGGTGTTAGGTAGGGAGATTCTCTCTCTCCCTTTCTATTTAAATTATTCTTGTAGAAGGTTTGAGAAGGTTTATTCAACATAAACATGTTAAGGGGCTATGGAAGGGGATCAAAGTTCATCAATCCTCTCTCTTCCTCACCCACAATTTATCTGTGGATGATTCTTTAATGTTTGGCACATGGTGTAGCATAGAGTCATTTGTTATTTGTGACACAATTTAGAAATATTGTTTAGTTACAGGTCAAGAATTAAATTACAACAAATGTAAAGCACTTTTATTCAATATGGGTAAGCAAGTTATGAGGAATATTTAGAGGATTTTAAATTTGGATATTGTTGATTCATCAATAAAATATCTATGCATTCCCCTTTTTAAAGATGAGAGAAAATCGGCTCATTGGGCTCTCATAATTCAATCTATAAGGGATAGATTCACTACTTGGAAGGTTAGATGGTTCTCATTTGTTGGTTGCTATTAGTAAAATCAGTTCTTAGCATTTCAAATTATATCATGTCAGCAGTCTCACTCCCCATATCAACAATAGCTTCCCTAAAAAAGATCTTGACGATGTTTATATGTAAAGGAAATTTGGATGATTCAAAGAAGCTTGCCCTAGTCTCTTTAGACAAAATTTTCCAATCAAGAGAGGGAGGAAATGCGGGAATCTATGACATTACGGAAAGGAACCTAGGTTTCTAGAGGCCAAATCATAATGATTTTTTTTTTTAAAAAGCCTTTAGGCTAAGATCAACAGAGCAAAATAACTTGATAGTGACTTTCTAGACTGAATCTTTGTGATCTAGAATTGTCCCAAAGGATCTACAATGTGCAACTTCATGTGAAGAGTCAATGAGTAGTTCTTCCTCAGAAAGGAAATCTCATTTATACTAAGAGTTTGTGAGAAGATCAAGTCTAGAATTTCAAAATATGTTACTTCTTATGTTAAGAGATCAAAAAAACTCTTTCCTCTCTTTATTATTTGTTAGATAATATGATCTCAAATAACTAGAATCAAATTAAAATCCCTCTAAAGGTGCGCCCTTCTACATCTTTCTTTTATAAAACTAAACTTAAAAGGGGCATCAAATGGTAATCCTAGTAAATTGAGGATAGACATAGGTATGTGAAATCATAGTGGCTACATCCTCTAGGATATGTTCTCTCGAATCAAGGATGGTTTTAACAATGTGCTTGAGGAAAGTGCTTTATTAGATGAGATTAGATTGGCATTTTCTCTCGGCTTCTTTCGAATTGGTACTATATAATTGAAAGGTAGGTTGAAAATTTTACTTTTAATTATATTAAGACATCTTTTGCATAATTACAATGATAGTTAAAGTAGCATGGTTTCAAGAATAGAAGAAGTAATTGAAAATATTTCATAAATACAACATTATTTCAGAATAAATTTTTATTTGCATTTATTCAATATAAAAAAAAATAGAACATTATTTAAGTATGCATTTTTTCTAATAGAATGAATAATACCATAGTTTTAATTTCTAATTAAAGCATTTCTTCTCTTATTGTAATTTTGCAAAAATAATTTGGAAAAGGTTCTAGTATATTGGTTGATATTTAATAAATAGAAATTATGTTCAAGAGCAATATGTCACAAATACAATCCACTTCACTAATAAATTATTTTAACTTTACTTTATAATTTTTGAAAAATATTTCTTAAATAGTAATTGAAAACAAGGGGTGCAAGAGCAATAGTTCAAGCCTTTAGTTGGTGGATTTCGGAATAAGAGTTGAGTGAAGTTGCACATTTAACTGTAAACTTGAAATGGGTTACTAGATGCTATGAAGAGCTTTAAAAATATTCCAATTAAAAAAATATGGAATTAAATAAAAGAACAAAAAAAGTTAATGAGAATGAGTGACATACAATGTAGATTTGTTAAATCAAAAGAAAGTGGACTTTATCTTTTTCCACAGTAGAGCACTTGCACAACTATTATAACATTGTTAGACAATTGTTATAACATCTATGGTGTCTTACATTGTTATAAATTATCACCAATTTCATGATATAATTCAAAATTTTCCATTCTTATTCACAACTTCTTATTATTTAAGAAATAGTAAATACTATTTTGATCTATAATTCAAATGTTTTCCAATCTCATTCACACCCAATTAATCATAATCTTTTGCCTAAATTTATTACTTTAACCACAAAAGCACAAAAGAACACGATAGCGTAAACATGAGAAATCAGGAAAGAGAACGATAAAACCACAAAGAGTAAGAAAACTTTGAAATATGATGAAGTTCACCTCTTTCATTAGACTTAATTAATGAAAACAAAAAGGGATCCAAAGATACAATTACATATGCTTTTCATAATATAGGAACAAAACACATTGTTTTTTACAACTTTTTTTGTCTTCATCTTTTTGTGAATGTAAAGTTGCAAAATCTAACATTGTTTTATTTCTAAATAATATGAGTCAAACGAATATGCCACCTCAACCTTAGTTATATTTTTTTGGTCACTGATTATTTGGGCCAAGAGGGAAGCCACGTCTATTGGAGGCAAGCTATCAAATAGTATAGGTGTCTTGCATGTGTTTCCAAACTTTGCATGCGTATTTGTCAGCACATTGCTAAGTTCTAACCATAGTAGGGGATTTCAATTTGGTGGTTTTGGAAAAGAATTTGGTAGAAGTGGTATGCAGACATTTTTGTTGAAGCATTTTTCAAATGCAATGACTCTATTTTTTGGCAGACTGGAACGACTCTATTTTTATGATTTGGATTGTAAAGAAAATGTGTGGTTTGAAGCTTCCCAGTCAATAATAAAACTACTATGCGGTGCTACTTTTGGCATTAGCATAACGGTTGGTAGTTATATTTCAAGGAAAAGGGTAAACATTTATCATAGCACCTTGCATGGATAACAAGTTAGTTCATCAAATTTTAGATTATAGTTGTTTAGAATGGTTATTTGTGATTATTGTTGGATTGCCTATATGGTTGATTTTGTTAAAATCTTCATTATTCTTTTTTATTCATTACATTGTCTATTTCAAATAAATGTTTGAAATGGGCCCTATAGTCTACCCTGTATGAGATTTTGCATTGATTTTAATGTTATAGACTAAACTATTGAAATATCTCATGCGTGAGCAAGTTGCCCCTTGAGCCAAAATCCCAACTACCACCCTAATGGCCTATAGGAACAACAATCAAAAACATTAAATGCAGGTAGGTGAGTTCAAATCCAAAAATGAGAGGGAAATTTTTTGAGATAGGTAAAAAGGAAAATATTCTCATTCATTCCATAGTTAGCAGGAGTAGAAAAAGAAAGAAGGAAGAATATCAGAGTAGTCAGAGAGTAGAAGGGAGGTTTAGGAAGAAGATCATAGTTGTAGCAACATAAGATCAGATTCTTCTTGATCTCCATAAGTTATTTTATTTGACCTATTGAAGTAGTGATTGCTCCAGGCATTATTGTATGCAACCATCTAGTGTTGCAAGTTAATACCATATATACAAGTTTTTAAGGTTAATGTATTTTGACTCTAGTTGAAGACATATGCTCCCAAATTTGTAATAGTTGATTCAATATTTAAATAGAATGTAGGCAAGTAGCTATATTAGCAAATCTCTAGATATTTGGCTTGTTGTGGTTCTTCACTTCTATCTATTCCATATTAGGTTTAGGTTTTATGAAAATCTCTGTTATTACCTTTGCATTTTAATGAGAAAAATGCTCAAATAATAATTCTATTAAAAAACTCACTAGGGTTACCCTTTAATCGAGTTCTCTCTTCTGTTGTTCCTACCAAGTTCACTTGATATTCTTGTTGACTAAGTTTACTGGGCAACCACTAAGCTAGAATCCACCTTACCTTCAATGGCCAAGCTCATTTGGCACCCTCTTGTACTAAGTTTCCCTTAGTACCAAGCTACTCAGCTCCTTCATGTGCCAAGTTCACTCGACACCTACTGCCTGTCACTTGGTATCCATTGCATGCCAAGCAAACTATCACTCGATACCCTCTTGTGTCGAGCATATTTTTTGAGTTTGTGATTTATTTTTCACATAGTATCAGTGCTTTGAGGCCCCACATCCACAGTGAGTTAGGACATTTGTTTTTTGAGTTACTTGAGATGGCAAGAGATGCAAGAAAGATATGGCAGCAACCACCATCCTTTAATGGATAGAATTATGATACATGGGCAAAGAATATAAAAACCATAATGGTTGCTAATGATTTGTGGGAGTTTGTTATAAATGGGTTTAATGATGTTATAGTCCTAGTAGTATATTTTTCCCTCACAAACTCACAAAAGACTTAGTTGGAAGAGTCAAAGAGAAAATCTGCAACGGGTTTTGACCACAAAGAAATTTAAAATTGCATAGGTCGACACTAATATAAATACCTTGAAATTGACGAAACTAAGTTGAATCTCTGTTGAAATTGACTCAAATTCTAGATTCTCTCCTTTGAAGTCGTTCTGCACTCTTCTTTGTCTTTTCTCTTTATTGGCGATGAAGAAAATGGTTCAAAGTGCGATCATATACCCTTATTTTTGTAGCATTTAATGCTTAGTGCTTTTATAGTAGTCCACTCTGCTTCTTAAGCATTTCTACATTACTCGACTTCCATTGTCTTTCAAGCACTTGGCATCCATTGGAGTTTCCCTTCGTTCAGCTTTCACTACTAACTCGACTGCGACTACTCATTCAGCTTCTACTGACTTTGGCAAACAACTCAGCATGTACTGGAATTTTACTTGGCATCTGAAGGAAACTTTTTTTACTTGGTAGTACTAGTGAAATCTTGAAGTTTTAACTTTGCATCTCTATTCATGTTGATCTCTCCTTTTCAATACTTGTTTATCCTGGAACTGATGTATTATAAAACTTTGTATATCAATCCCACACACCTTCTTTTTCTTAGTTGGATGAAGTGTGACCACTTGACCTTTTAGGTGAAGTGATCCCTTCATTGGATGTGTTGCTTCCATCTTTCTTCTTCCATGTCTTATTCATCTCTCCTCTGACGTGTTCAACATCTACCTTCCCTTTTTCTTGAAACTATAGTAGATGGCTCAGCCAAATCACATGCTTCAGTTGTTTAAAGACTGGTCATATCAGCAAAAATTGCCCAACAAGGTCAAAGGCACCCAACTCAGAATTTTAAAAAATATAGCATGGGATTACAAATATGTGGAGGTGGGGAAGCATCGGATTAAAAAAAAAACCTGTGACTAATGTAGCCATAGGGACGCTCGCTACTAGAAACTGGGACTCTCAGTAAGAGAGTTGGAAGGATGAAATCGCCATCTATTGATTTAAGGATGCATTGGAAGGCATGGTTTGTAAGTTGATATTGTTGGGTAGGTTGTACCTTATGTTCACTCCTAAGGGGAGTCATGGCCAATGACAAAGGATCAAGCATATTTTGAGGATTTTATTCTAAAAGAGCCACCGAGAGAAAAGGCATACACCTAGGCAGACTCATCCACGCCTTCCGTATAAAGACTGCACAACGACGTATGCCCAGTTTGGATGAGATGGATCAAAGAAAACCAGTACAAAGTTACGGCACCATCGGAACCAGCTCAAAAGCCTATTCCAGTTTAGAAGCTGTTGAAAATGGTTTCTATAACAAGCGCTTTGACTGACATACAAGGGAACTGGGGAAATAGGAAGGATGCACACAATATATTTGATAAAATGGTGAATGCATTAAGGTGCAATGGAAAAGTTATAGGGACGTAGAGTTCTTTTGTTAGAGGAAGTAAAAGTCAAGAGGATAAATGAGGACCTCTTAGCTTTTTTAAGGGCTTGTTTGATTTCACCAGCCTTGGAACAAGGTAACTAGATTCATGCTCATTCTATTTATGTGTGATTGTAGTTAATATCGACTGTGGGTGGTTACCTTGTAGATATGTCTGCAAAACTGTGATAGTATAGACGATACATGCTTAGGTTTGCATTATTTGCCTTAACGTATCCGGTCGCGCAGAAAATTATAATTGTGTATCTAGTGAGCATATCCTTAGATTGATTTCACATGAAATATTTCTTTTAATTGGGAAATAATGTGAAAAATGTTGTTGTCCATTTGTAAATGTGAATAACCAAATTCTGGGACGAGTATCTTAAATGTTTTGAGCCTTACTTGCATATTAACCTTTCATCCGTTCCTTCACTTTGGTGTGCCTTCTCATTTCTAGGGATATGTTACCATTAAACTTGAATTCATTAGAAGGGATCTAGATAGGCCTTGACTTAAACATAATTATTATAAACATGTGATAATCGACCATAGTGTTGGAGTACCTCCAAATCTGTAGATGCTTATACTCTTTTGTCAATTCTATCAAGTTAGAACAAATTTTCTGATTATCCTTCAGTTTCTTGAGCATAAGATTTAGGAACATAATTATTTATATTGGATAGAGCCTGAATTCAATTGAGATAAAGCTTTGAGATGTAGCTATGGATTGATGAATGTTTGAATACTTCACAAACTCTCAATGATTCATTTCCATTGTGATATAGACAGTAAGACCTGAAAGACGATAGAACCACAAAATAGAGGCATCCTAGATATTGACTTGTTGTTGACTGATAAACAAAAGACCATAGGGACCATACGTAGCTATATGGAATTATGAACAAATAGGGTTATAGTGAAACTCATGAATCATAATCATCACAAGAATATAAAGATATGAATGTAGGAAGTAGATTTGATTGTCAACAGTGGATTAGAGTATAATAAAGTGGATTAGAGTATACTAAGTTCTCATCGAATTTAAAAGTGATTGGTAAAAGAGTAATTGTTAGAAAATAAGTATGTATGTATAGACTACACTTATTCAGATGATCATAATCTTCCTATAAATTGTAGAAATTTTAGTAAATTTTAATTCAACATCACAAACATATTACATTGTGTGCCCAAAAACAATTACTTGTAATTGACATGCTTCCTTATTAATAAGACTTGTCTTTTGAGACTTCTTATTTACATGTTAATGAGTTGGTACAATAGACCAATCAATTTTATTTTATTTGGGATTTCAACTCTAGGAGTGCAGTTAACTCAACACTAATTGTTCATAAAATTTAACCAACAATCTATGGTATTGTTTCTCTATGACAATGAATAAATGATATGTTATTTCTTTTGGGAAAATCATTAGGAAAGAAATTGAAATTTTAAAGGATAAATTGTGCATATCTCTAAAATTCTTGTTAAAAACCATTATTGATCCCCTATTCCTTTCATGTGTACTTATGAAATTATTGGGAATATTCTGGAAAGACTACCAAGGACTAAAAAGTTACACCTATAGAATGAGACATTGAGTGTCATCATTTTTTTTAAACTTTCTAAAAGCTACATGATAGATTATTTCAAGCATCTTATAATTATCTTGTTAAACAAAAGTATCTTTATATTTTGTTATAATGCATAAGAGATCATGTTTAGATTTGAGAATTAATGTGTTGTCAAGATAAAACTACCACGCATTGGGAATATCCATTTTTTTTTTTTTTTTTGTATTTACAACTACGTGCCTATGTGTAGGTACTACATATGTTATGAACTAATGGTGCATTAACTATTTTTTTCATTGTTGCAGTCATTGCTAGTCATTGATTTTGATCATCATATAGACTTTGTTACACAATTCCATTACTTTTCTTGGTTTTACATGTTTAGACTTTTTTCGATGTCGGGCTAGATATCTTTTATGTCAGAAAAGATTTTGGGGAAGCTTAATAACTTTGTGGTAGGGTGGTAAAACACTCCTACAATATTCTCGCCCCTTATGTTCTTGGACAGGTCTTGGAGCCCATGAAGTTTGATGCATGGTGATATTCTGGTAACTAGTTTATGGTTTGGTTTAGAATGTTTCATTTTAATTCCTATCTTAATATGTATTTCATTTAAGTCTAATGGTAACTAAAAATTATTGTTGGTTGGTTAACAACCTTGACTCTAGTAGACTTTTCATATTTTATGGAGATTGTTGATGTGACATTGATTTTGTAGGGGCAGTCCTTACATCCCTAAAAAAGAGCATAACGATGTTTATATGTAATGGAAATTTGGATGATTTAAAGAAGCCTACCCTAGTCTCTTGAGACAAAATTTGCCAATCAAGAGAGGTCAAATCATCATTAATTTTTTATTTTAAAAAAGCCTTTAGTGTTTAAGCTAAGATCATCATAGAAAAATATCTTGATAGTGACTCTCTAGAGTAAATATTTTTTATTTAGAATCCTCCCAAGGGATCTACAATGTGCAACTTTGTGATGAAGAGTCAAGGAGTAGTTCTTCCTCACCTATCTTGGGTTATCAATTCAAACAATCAGTCATTATTTTTGGTTGATTCTTGGAACAAATAACCCCCAATTTCAATATTGTCAAACCTACCTCACACCCGAGTCATATTGAAGAAGAGATGGGGCACAAAAGTTGGTGGTTATTTCGACATGATCTAGCATGCCAATCTAAAAATGACTATTTGGAAAGACTTGTTTTATATTCCCATTCCTAAAAGTAGGAAATCACAGCTCAATAACATCCTCTCTTAGAGAAAAAATATATTCTCTCTAGAGAATGACAACCTTATCTGGGCTAATTCCTCTAGTGGTAAATACAATGTCAAGGAGGGTTGCAGATCACTAATACAAGCTGGCTCAAATAGGCCCAATAGATATTACATTTTTGTTGGCATGATGTCCTACCTAAGGATGGGGCCTTTTATGGCTAGCAATCCAACATAGGATCCTCACTAGTGTTAGGCTTTCAATATTGGGGATCACAGATCCGTTCTCTTTTATTTTGTGTGGCTAGGTCAGCAAAGATGTAAGTCGTCTCTTACTCAATTGTGACTTTCCCCTAAGATGTTGTAAATGGGTGAACATCAAGCTTGGTTAACATGGTCCTTTCCATTCATTTCTCTCAGGTGCTGGTTGGTTGGCCTTTAATATTGGATAGAGATTCATGTTTTGCCAAATATGGAGCATCATTCTGTTATCTATGGCATGGCTAATCTGATGGAGTGTAATAAAAGGATCTTCAGAAAGGAAATCTCATGTATACTGAGAGTTCGCGAGATATGTTAATGCTTATGTTATTAGATTAAAAAAATATTTCGTCTCTTTATTCTTTGTTAGATAATATGATCTCGAATAACTAGAATCAAATTAAAATCCCTCTAAAGGTGGGCCCTTTCTGATCTTTCTTTTATAAAACTAAACTTTGAAGGGGCATCAAAAGGTAATTCTAGTAGATGGAGGACAGACGCAGTTATGTGAAATCATAGTGGCTACATCCTCCAGGATATGTTCTCTCAAATCGATGATGGCTTGACCAATGTGGATGAGGCAAGTGCGTTATTAGATCGGATTAGGTTGTCATTTTCTCTCAGCTTCTTTGGAATTGGTACCATATGATTGAAAGATAGGTTGACAAATCTACTTTTAATTGTATTAATCCACCTTTTCCATAATTACAATGATAGTTAAAGTAGCGCGGTTTCAAGAATAGAAGAAGTAATTGAAAATACTTCATAAATGCAACATTATTTAAGTATATCCCTTATCCAATAGAATGGATAATACCACGGTTTTTTCTTTCTAAGTAAAGTGTTTCTTCTCTTATTGTAATTTCACAAAAATAATTTGGAAAGGGTTCTACCATATTCATTGATATTTAATACATAGAAATTATGTTCAAGAGCAATATGTCACAAATACAATCCACTATTATTCTAAAATAGTAAATGAAAATAATACTTATTAGTAAGATAAATGATAACATAGAATGAGTCTCTCTAATGGGGAAATAAAAAAACAAAAACAAAACATAGAATGATTTAATTGGATGCATGTTAGCTTTGCAAGATGGTGGGAAAAGTAATTAATAAGATGTCAAGGGAAGATTAGTGCTAAGTTTTCAGAGATCTAGGAAATGCTCTCATAAGAATACATGTAATACATAATGCATGAGAAAGAAATTATTAGATAGGACAATAATATCCTTGCCCTTCCCCAAGTATTGTCCTTCATAAAAGAGTGGACTTCTTAGACAAGGCTCTCAAGAACATAATTCATTCTTCTAATAAATGGGTGCAAAATTATTTTTTTAGCATCTACATAATGAAATTGGATCTGAAAAAAATCTTTTCTCCTTTATATTTTTGTCAAATTGAGATGATCGTTTCTCAAGTATCCTTAAAATCCAAATTTGTATTTGAAACTAATTTATAGTAGAAAATAACATAATTTATGAAATTATCCTATCAAATATTTTATTGCATGTACCAAAAAAATCAAGGAGAAAACTTTCTACATCATCAATACATATCATGTAATATATATAACACTATGGTTTTAATTCTTGCATCCTTCAAAGGCGCAAGTGCTAGTTATATTCATTTATAAAGTAAATAACTACATCTTTTGTGCACATCAAGTTGTTCCCTATTATAGTTAACTTCTATATGATTTTCTATTTGCACAACCCTTACAACTCCTTCCCATCAAGTGCTAGTTATGAGGTTTTAATGTTTTTCTAACACTTCAGTTCTTACCTTTGTTGGATAGATTGAAGTTGTGTCCACCAATAGCACACTAGAAATGGTGAGCAATTTGGCAGACCTTTGATTTCTTTAAAGCAAAACCATTCCTTCTTGTGAGGCCTCTTCACTGAACTAGATCTTCCATCATTCTTTGTTGATTCGTTATGTGGTAATTTTCTATTGTAGTTTCTTCATGATTTATATCTATTTAGTTACACAACTTGTATAACATTTAAATAAAGAACAATACCCTTGTCTACTTTTATCAATGAAAAAACATAAATGAAAGATTTAAATAAAATAAAATTTTGAAATAACCAAAGTTTTAACAATTGACCTTGAATAAAAGAGTTTTATTTTAATACTTAATATATTATCATATAATTTTTTTAAGAACATTTTGAATTATTTTATAAATTAGATATGTATAACTAGATTGTAATTTAAATAATAATAATTTTAAAAGAAATTATAAAACTTAAGATTTAAAAAAGAAATCATATTATATTGATTATACTTTCAATGTACCACAAACCAAAATACAGATTGGTTGTATTCTTATAAAAACCTAATTATTTTATGCCACTCACATGATATTGCTCATGTTATCTTTGCCTTGCTAATTCGCTCACGTTATTTTGCCTTGTCACGTTATTTTGGATAGAAATCTTTTTGAAACAATTTCATTAATGATGAGTTTGTTTGCATTTAAGGCTAAAATAATGAACATCAATCTCTCTTATCATTATGCCTCGCAGAAGTTTCTGCTTTCTATTTCTAACACCTTGTTCTCCCTTTATTGTTGCTTTCGATTTTAAATACCATTTCCCTTGTCCATGGATCTACTCATTAAACTTATCGTTTTTCACATATGCAACTTCACTTGCACATTCTATTTATTATCCTGCATATGATTATATTTCATTTCAAAATTATGATATAAAGTATCCAAAACAAGGCTACCTTTGCAGATATTTAGAAAACTATTGAGTTTTAGGTCTGAAATTCCTAATAGAAAAATCAAAAGGCTGGAGTCAGATTTAGAGCACTACGTGATATTCACAGATTAACAACAAGATTTGCTACTTCTTTCACAGGTCTACCTCAAGTTTTTCAATTCGCATGATACATATTTACAGATAATGAAAATGTGAGTAATAAAATTGATGATAGCAACGATATGTACATGCATTCTTGGACTGATAGTAGCTTTGGTCCTCACAATGTATTTACCTCTCTTCTTTTTACTTTTGTTGCAGTCTCCATATGAAAGTTCCATTTATCAGCTCAAGCTGTTATATGAAAAGGATTATCTTGAGATTTTATTCAAGGGTGAGCATGACATGTCAATGGAGATTGGTCTAGTAAGAATGTGTATATTTATTTGCTATTTTATGGGTTCAAATTGCAGTTTTTGTTTCTCTGTTATGTGTCAATTAGTGGACTGCTTAAACATCTGAATACTAAGTCTTTATTCTTAAAATAAAAGTGTTAAATAGTCAAAATTGACATATTTTTAAACCTTAATTTTTCCATTAGTGTGTGATGTTTAAGGGTGGCCAATTAGATTTTATATTTTGACTCCATGTGTATTTTAAGGGTGTTCAATTAAACTGTCACCATCTTGTTACTTTCTTATTTCTCTTCATGAATTTTGAATTTTGAATTTTCATTAGTATCTTGCTATTTCTAAGCTTTGTTTTATTATGACTTTTTAAATTGCATATTACATTCTCTTATAATTGTGGGTATGTGTTTATAGTTTTAAAAAATAAAAAATTATCATTATTGCAACCTTAGGCAATCCATACATAATCTACTAACTAGAAAATTCAATAATAAAATACTCCAAAACAATTGAAAATAATCCATACAACTGATACTCTACTACTCTTATACTCTTCTTTTTCAAGATCTTAAAAATGAATTCTTGCATCTTATTGATATAAATGTGGGTATGTGTTTATATATATATATATATATATATATATATTTTAATTTATCATTATTGCAAGATGACTATCGAAACTAGTCATGTGGTTTCAACCTTACATAACTCATACATAATCTACTAAATAGAAATCGCAATAATAAAATACTCCAAAACAATTGAAAATAATCCATACAGTTGATACCCTACTGTATACTCTTCTACTCTTGTTTTTCAAGATCTTAAAAATAAATTCTTGCATTTTATTGATATAAATGTGGCTATGTGTTTATAGTTTTAAAGAAAATAAAATTTTATCATTATTACAAGACGACTCTATTGAAACTAGTCATGTGGTTTCAACCTTACACAACCCAAATAGAAAACTCAATAATAAAATATGCCAAAACAATTGAAAATAATCCATACCCCTACTATACTCTTCTACTCTTCTTTTTCAAGATCTAAAAAATTAATTCTTGCATCTTATTGAAGATGGAAGAGGCCTGTACTACTCTTCTTTTTCAAGATCTAAAAAATTAATTCTTGCATCTTATTGAAGATGGAAGAGGCATGTACTATGGAAAATTTATTTTAGTATTTTTTATCATTATTTTAATGATTGGAATTATTCTTGTCTAATATTGTTTGAGGTCTTGTTAGAATCTTCCATGTGATTTACTTTTGGGTTAAATTTATGTGAATTTAAGATTACCTTAACTTAGTATGGTTCAAGTTTGGACTCCATTTATAAGAGTTAAGGGTGAGAGG